>JAVTVY010056784.1:0-31500 GCA_036873755.1 Hanleya hanleyi | reverse complement strand
AAAGTGAACATTTTCGGGCAGTACATGAAGGTATTTGGGATCGAGATGGGCTATTCACGGTTCGAATGCGTCCTCGAAGGTGTCATCTTGTAGTTCTCGGGGTGTACATTCCGATTTGAGGGATGTTCGCGTCATCTGTGACGTCATCGGTGACGTCATCGGTACGAGTAGTAGCGAAAGTGGCCATTTTCGGGCAGTACATGAAGGTATTGGGGGTCGAGATGGGCTATTCACGGTTCGAATGCGTCCTGGAAGGTGCTCATCTTTGTAGTTCTCGGGGTGTACATCTCGATTTAGGATGTTCGGCGAACATTCAGACGTCATCGGTGACGTCATCGGTACGAGTAGTAGCGAAAGTGGACATTCGGGCAAAGTACATGAAGTTATTTGGGGTCGAGATGGGCTATTCACGGTTCGAATGCGTCCTGAAAGGTGTCATCTTGTAGTTCTCGGGGTGTACATTCCGATTTGAGGGATGTCCGCGTCATCTGTGACGTCATCGGTGACGTCATCGGTACGAGTAGTAGCGAAAGCGGACATTTTCGGGCAGTACATGAAGGTATTTGGGATCGAGATGGGCTATTCACGGTTCGAATGCGTCCTGGAAGGTGTCATCTTGTAGTTCTCGGTGTGTACATTCCGATTTGAGGGATGTCCGCGTCATCTGTGACGTCATTTATGACGTCATCGGTACGAGTAGTAGCGAAAGTGGACATTTTGTGGGTGCGTGGGGTGAGTTTGGTGTAGAGATGGACCATCCTTAGTCCGAATGCGTCGTGTGAGGTGTCATTTTGTAGCTCTCGGGGTGTACATTCCGAATTGAGGCATGTCCGAAGCATCTGTGACGTCATCGATGACGTCATCAGTAGGAGTATTAGCGAAAGTGAGCCTTTGGGGCAGTGCAGGAAGGTATTTGGTGTAGAGATGGACCATCCGCGTTGCGAATGCGTCGTGGGGGGTGTCATGTTGTAGCTCTCGGAGTATAGACCCCGATTTCAGGGATATTTACAGCATCTGTGACGTCATTGGTGACGTCATTAGTACAAGTTGTAGCGAAAGTGGGCATTTTTTAGCAGGGAAGGATGTTATTTGGCCTTTTGGGGCAGTGCAGGAAGGTATTTGGTGTAGAGATGGACCATCCGCGTTGCGAATGCGTCGTGTGGGGTATCATGTTGTAGCTCTCGGAGTATACACCCTGATTTCAGGGATATTTATAGCATCTGTGACGTCATTGGTGACGTCATTAGTACAAGTTGTAGCGAAAGTGGGCCTTTTTTAGCAGTGAAGGATGTTATTTGGTGTATAGATGGACCATCCGCGGTCCAAATGGACCGTGTGAGGTGTCATCTTGTAGCAACGCCCACCAACACCATTCTTAATGCTTCAACGCTCTGGTGAAATAGCTCAGAAGCTCTGATATTCCATGGAATTGTCACTAATTCTTCGAAATGCAGTGATGCCCGTCAACGCCCGTCGTTACACCTTAACACTCTAACATAACGCCATGATATAGACCAGAGAGAGAACAACAACAGCAACAACAACAAGGATGACACATGAGAGAACAACAACAACAAGAAGCTTTTTTCATATAGTTTATTCTCCCCAATGTTACATCATACCCACGCTGGGGGAGCCGCGTTGGGTATATTTATAATTCAAGAAGATTCTTATCCAATCAGAGGCCACCATTTGCATGTTTCATATTCGTTCCTGTCCGTTAGATGTATTCTTGTTCAATCAGAAGTCTCCATTTCAGAAAGTGCCATCTGAACCGTTTATTCTAATCATCGTCGGACAGGCTAGGATACCGTTGAGGCAACATATCCTCAGATAGTTGTTTGCGCATTCTGAGTATCTATCAGTGCATGGGTGAATACTTTCATCCGATGGAGGTGGTGGTCAGTTTAACCACGAAGAACGAAACATTGGTCATTATCTCCCCTATCCACTTGGTGTTACAATTCAAGAAGACTTGTCCAATCAGAGGCCACCATTTGCATCTGTCATATTCGTTCCTGTCCGTTAGATGTATTCTTGTCCAATCAGAAGTCTTCATTTCAGAAAGTTCCATCTTCGGCCATGTTCGCTCTGAACCGTTTATTCTAATCACCGTCGGTCAGTCCAGGATACCGTTGAGGCAACATATCCTCAGATAGTTGTTTGCGCATTCTGAGAATCTATCAGTGCATGGGTGAATACTTTCATCCGATGGGTTGGTCGGTCAGCTTGGTCACGAAGAACGTAACATTGGTTACCCGCTCCACTTTCCACTTGGTGTTGGGGCGTTGTTGTTGGGCCCATTCCAAGGGATCCACGTTGGCCAGGTTCTCCAGCATCGTCTCTAGCGACGCCCGGTTAATGATGGTAAACGGTTGGTCAAATACCCGGATGTTACCGCTCGGGTAAAAGTATCGGACTTGATCTGTCTCCTTATGCTGCAGCACATAACCAAACGCCAGATTTAATTTGAAGGACGTTGCTTGGTCATTGAAGATGGCTTCCACGTAGCTGCCTAGACGGGCGAGGTCGGTCAGTCGAAAATTGTAGATATCTTGAATAAGGCGATGACGGTAGAAACAGTGCCGTATCATGGTCCAATGGCGCCGATAGATGTCACTCACTGGATGGGCGCCCTGTAAGAGATCGCTAGGAACATTTATGGGCTCGTCCAGAAAATGTTCGATGTTATCAGGCGTATGACTCGAAACCGTAACAGTGGGGTCCGGCTGGATATCCAGGCCCTCCTGGACCGTGGGTATAGGCAGGCTCTTCGTCATCGCATCACCAGTGGCGTTCGTCTCTCCGGGTTCATCTTCACTGGGTCTGACCTTCCGCGGCTCCTCTTTAGTGGAAAGTTTTCGCCCAAACCGTAGAGACGGGGCATGCATCAAACGTTGGTGCTGTCTAAACCGACTGGGTCGTTTGAAGAGTCGACCACAATCATTACATAGTACCGTCGCACGTGCGTGGAGTACCCTCTCATGACGCAGAAAATTATCCTTCCGATTGAATGACCGTGCGCAGATTATACAAGTATACCGGGCATCGTTGTGGATGGAGGCCTCGTGGCGTCGTAACTTATCTAGACGAGTAAACATCTTCTGGCAAGTTGTGCAAGTGAACATCTTGGTGGTTGACAGATTGTCTGATGAAACGGCCAGGCTGCCGCCTCCTTTTATAGCACGCTAGCTGGTGATCTATTTTTAGCACACTCAGTTCAACTATCCCCAAGTCGAGGGCCGAGCCGTGACATCTTCGGTAACCTCCGTGTCTCTTCGCTCACCTCCGTAACGTCAACGACCAACATGTAGACATATAGAGTATGTACGGCATGTTATGGTATTCATCAGTGCATGAGTGACGCATTCAGCCGATGGGGTGGTCGGTCAGCTTGGTAACGAAAAACGTAACATTGGTCACACTCTCCACTGTCCACTTGGTGTTGGGGCGTTGTTGCTGGGCCCATTCCAAGGGATTCACGGTGTCCAGTTTCTCCAGCATCGTCTCTAGCGACGCCCGGTTAATGATGGTAAACGGTTGGTCAAATACCCGGATGTTACTGCTCGGGTAAAAATATCGGGCTTGGTCTGTATCCTTATGCTGCAGCACATAACGAAAGGACGTAGCTTGGTCATTGACGATGGCTTCCACGTAGTTGCGTAGACGGGTGAGGTCAGTCAGTCGGAAATTGTAGATATCTTGAATAGGGCGATGACGGTAGAAACAGTGCCGGATCATGGGCCAATGGCGCCGATAAATATCACTCACTGGATGGTTTTCGTGTGACAGATCGCTGGGAACATTTATGGGTTCGTCCACGAAGTGTACTTTACCCTCTACGTCGTACAAAATCTGGCCCAAGGTCTTGTCGTCGGAATTTGACTGTTGAATTAGGGCGACATCATCATCGGCCCTCGTGCGATGGGTGGGAGTTCCCCCTCCCTGTTTCGATATTGATGCCTACGGGCTCTTCTATCTGCAAACGTGGCTGCGGAACAGGGTGTCGTGTGCGTTGGTGTCGCAGCAACTGACTGGTCAGTTTGAAAGCCGACCACATTCTTCGCATGGACGCTTGGGTACTTCATGGCGTGCACGTGTGTGGCGCTGTAAATGATCCGGGCGCTGAAACGACAGTGTACATATCGTACAGTTATACCGGGCGATTCCTTCGTGCTTGGTAGCCTCATGGCGGCGCAAGTCATGCAGACGAGTGAATGATTTCGAGCACGTAGTACAAGTGAACATCTTGGTGGTTGACAGAGTGTCTGATGAAACGGCCAGACCGCTTCCCTTTTTTAGCACGCTAGCTGATATCATGTTCGGGCACTTCCGTGTCTCTTCGGATGTAAAAGTCCCCGGATGTAAAAGTGCCCGAATGTTTACGAATGTTCCACCATTCCGGACTTCTATCAGATCCATGTCCAGAAGCTCTCATACGCCGCCATTTTGGAGCCGCCATGTTGGATCTGCCATTTTGGAACCGCCATCTTGGATATCTCCCATAATGCACCGGGTCAAAATACTCGCTTCTGATTGGACGAGAGCTCTGTGACGGATTTTAAATACTCGCTTCTGTTTGGTGTACGTCGCTAAAGGTGACCGGAACTGACCTTTGACCCCGGCGCGCAAAGGTTTCCACCGCACCGCGGTGGAAACCTTTACACTGCAACATCCCCCAAATAGGAATGTACACCCCGAGAACCACAAGATGACACCTTCCAGGACGCATTCGAACCGTGAATAGCCCATCTCGATCCCAAATACCTTCATGTACTGCCCGAAAATGGCCACTTTACTTACTACAACCAACTGCGCCTGCGCAGATTGACGCGACTTGCATTCAAAAACACGCCATTCTGACTCTACCCCCCACAAGCTTCACTTTGACACCCTCCACGACCCATTCGGATCCATAGCGGTCCATCTCTACCCCAAACACCTTCAAAAGGCCCACTTTCGCTACAACTTGTACTAATGACGTCATCGATGACGTCACAGATGCTGTAAATATCCCTGAAATCGGGGTGTATACTCCGAGAGCTACAACATGACACATCCCATGACGCATTCGCAAACGCGGATGGTCCATCTCTACACCAAATACCTTCCTGCACTGCCCCAAAAGGCCAAATAACATCCTTCACTGCTAAAAATGCCCACTTTCGCTACAACTTGTACTAATGACGTCACCAATGACGTCACAGATGCTGTAAATATCCCTGAAATCAGGGTCTATACTCCGAGAGCTACAACATGACACCCCACACGACGCATTCACAACGCGGATGGTCCATCTCTACACCAAATACCTTCCTGCACTGCCCCAAAAGGCTCACTTTCGCTAATACTCCTACTGATGACGTCATCGATGACGTCACAGGTGCTTCGGAGATGCCTCAATTCGGATTGTACACCCCGAGAGCTACAAAATGACACCTCACACGACGCATTCGGACTAAGGATGGTCCATCTCTACACCAAACTCACCCCCACGCACCCACAAAATGTCCACTTTCGCTACTACTCGTACCGATGACGTCATGAATGACGTCACAGATGACGCGGACATCCCTCAAATCGGAATGTACACCCCGAGAACTACAAGATGATACCTTCCAGGACGCATTCGAACCGTGAATAGCCCATCTCGACCCCAAATACCTTTATGTACTGCCCGAAAATGTCCACTTTCGCTACTACTCGTACCGATGACGTCACCGATGACGTCACAGATGACGCGAACATCCCTCAAATCGGAATGTACACCCCGAGAACTACAAGATGACACCTTCCAGGACGCATTCGAACCGTGAATAGCCCATCTCGATCCCAAATACCTTCATGTACTGCCCGAAAATGTCCACTTTCGCTACATGCCACCGCGCATGCGCAGAATGCCGATATTTCAACCCCACACCCAGTCCATCAGATGCCCCTTCATGAATGCTTCACTTTGATACCTCACTCGACCCCATCGGTCCACTAGGCCCCCTAGCTCCAAAAAGGCTATTTTCATACCCTTCGGCCACCGCGCATGCGCAGAATGCCGATATTTCAACCCCACACCCAGTCCATCAGATGCCCCTTCACGAATGCTTCACTTTGATACCTTACTCGACCCCATTGGTCCATTAGGGACTCCCCTAGCTCCAAAACGTCTATTTCCATACCCTTGGGCCACCGCGCATGCGCAGAATGCCGATAGTTCAACCCCACACCCAGCCCATCAGATGCCCCTTCACGAATGCTTCACATCGATACCTCACTCGACCCCATTGGTCCATTAGGGGCTTCCCTAGCTCCAAAACGTCTATTTCCATACCCATGGGCCACCGCGCATGCGCAGAATGACGCTATTTCAACCCCACACCCAGCCCATCAGATGCCCCTTCACGAATGCTTCACTTTGATACCTCACTCGACCCCATTGGACCATTAGTGGCTCCCCTAGCTCCAAACGTCTATTTTCATACCCTTTGGCCACCGCGCATGCGCAGAATGCCGATATTTCAACCCCACACCCAGCCCATCAGATGCCCCTTCACGAATGCTTCACTTTGATACCTCACTCGACCCCATCGGACCCTTAGGGGCTTCCCTAGCTCCAACACGGCTATTTCATACCCTTCGGCCACCGCGCATGCGCAGAAGGCCAATAGTTCAACCCCACACCCAGCCCATTAGATGCCCCTTCACATAAGCTTCACTTTGATACCTCACTCGACCCCATCGGACCATTTTATCTAGGGACTACTTTTTCTCCGCGGAAGCTTTTTCCCGAGACCGAATCACCGCCAAAACCACGGCCAAACCGCATCACCGCGCATGAATACATTTTTTTTTTTTTTTTTTGCCGGAACTTTTTTTTTTTCTGCCGGAAATATGCACTCATTGACCTTTGGTGTGTGGGTGGGTTCAAAATGGCGGACTGTAAGTAGCCGCCATTTTGAACCCACCCACTCACCCTGTTGGTGTGTGGGTGGGTTCAAAATGGCGGACTGTAAGTAGCCGCCATTTTGAACCCACCCACTCACCCTGTGCACTCAGGCCACGCCCCATTTCGCCTGATCACGCCCCAATACACCCCAAAAACCGCCCCATTTTTTGTTCTGCGCATGCGCAGTGAGGCGCTACCCCTCCGTTTTACTCTTTATATACTACTTAGGGGCCTACTAATACGTAAATTAGATTCAAGTTTCCAATAATGAACAAAAGCGTATGTAAGTAATTATTTTGCAGGATTAACAGTAACGACTGGAACACAGAGGGAAAATAATTAATCGCTTGTGTAGCTCAATGGAACTGTGAGATCTTACATTCTGGAGACATCCTGATGAATGTCTCCTGATAAACGCGCCACGTTGCATTTTATCTCGAATCATACAACCTTTTTTAATAGTAAGGCTTTGTTTTTTGCCATTTTAGACTAGCGACTATATACTGTCAAAGTAAAGGTGAGGTATGGGGTCAATTTACTTTCGTTTTCGGCTGGAAAACAGTAAGATACCACATTTCCTTTGAGCAACACAAGCTATTAATTAGTTTTTCTCTGTTTTCCAGCCGTTGCTGTTACTCCTGCAAAACTGTTACTTACATAAGCTTTTGGTTCATTATTTGAAACTTGAATTTATTTTACGTATTAGTCCGGCGAAATATGAACACATTGACAGGCTAATAGATGCGTATTGTCCTCGCGATGGAGGGGTGTGCATTTTGTGGAACACAGAGCTACCAGTGTTCGAAGATTAATCAGCAATATAACATATCTGACAGCGAAACAAATAAATTATGTGGTACATAGTCTCCATGTATGTTAAATATCTTGCCATTCTTGCTTTGTTGCAGTAAATTCTCAGCAAATTACCAACACCGGTCAGAAGCTACAAGGAACGGAAATCGCAGATGGGAACATTTTTTTTTCTTTTTTTGTCGTTCGAAATTAACACCCCAAATCACAATACAACGAAATAATACGAGATAGAACAAGACTATATGATACGATACAATACAATAAAATGCAAAATAATACCATACATTACAATACAATATATTACAATTCAACATATTACAACTCAATACATTACTAAACAATACAATTCTGAACAATACCATACCATAGAGTACGGTGAAATATACCATAATACAACACATCACAGTACAAACACACCTTCACATGAAAGAAGAAAGTTAACAAAGATTGTGAAGTTTTATATAATACGTATAGTGGCAAACTTCAATTGAAAATTTGATTGATAATTTATTGTGTCTCGTGAACAATATGAAATACATGCTCCCAAGACATGCGCACTTTTGTAAACCAAAGGCGACGCGCGACGGAAATAGTCGACGTCGCGTTTTGAAAGGCGACGTCGCGCGTCGACTTTCACAATGTTAGCAGATAGGACAAAAGTCGACGTCGACTTTTGAAACACGACGTCGAGTTTTGGCCTATCTCTTTAACATTATAAAACACGACGCACGACGCGCGACGGAGAGGGCGACTTCGCCTTTTAAAACGCGACGTCGACTTTTTCCGTCGCGCGTCGCGCGTCGAGCTTTGATTCTTAAAAAGGCGACGCCGCGCGACGCGAAAAGTCGACGTCGCGTTTTGAAAGGCGACGTCGCCCTCTCCGTCGCGCGTCGCGCGTCGACTTTTACAATGCTAAGAGATAGGCCAAAAGGCGACGTCGACTTTTGAAACACGACGTCGAGTTTTGGCCTATCTCTTCAACATTGTAAAAGTCGACGCGCGACGGAAAGGGCGACGTCGCGTTTCAAAACACGACGTCGACTTTTCGCGTCGCGCGTCGTGCGTAGACTTTTGCAAGTCGACGCGCGAGATCAAATTGGCACAAATAGAACACCATACCTGTGCGACCCGCTGTGCAGTGAGTAAAGCGGAGGAGGAGGAGCGGACACGCCACGGATTATAGAACAGGGGCGTTATACACCGGAAGACAGAATCTGTATGCTGTGTAATAATGGTGAAGTGGAAGATGAAAAACACTTCCTGTTGAGATGTTCACACTTCAATAAATATCGTGCAGAATTCTTTCAATAACTTCATACTGCACACAATTTGTTAATTTGAATCCAGATTCTAAGTTTTACTGGATGCTAATAAACGAAAATCCACAAATTTACCGTAGACTGGCACGATATGTGCGTGAATGCTTCAATATAAGAAGTACCTTTTTACGATAGGTCTGTCTCATTCAGTAGTGCTTTTACTCTTATGGAGGTGTGCCTTGTTTTCGACCAGAACACCGTGGTTTTGCCTTGCTTAACCATGGTAGAATCATGGGATTTTGTCTGGGGCCATGGTGCTTTTATAGGGGTATGTAATTATTTTTAATGTAATATAATTGTGTTATACATGTAATTCTTCTCATAATGTGATTGTTCTCTTAATATATTTGTGCTCTTGTGCTATATATATTTTATGTCCTTTGTACGTAATATGATTGTGCTCTTAATGTACTTGTGCTCTTGTGCTATATATATTTTATGTCCTTTGTACGTAATGTGATTGTGCTCGTAATGTACTTGTGCTCTTGTGCTATATATATTTTATGTCCTTTGTACGTAATGTGATTGTGCTCTTAATGTACTTGTGCTCTTGTGCTATATATATTTTATGTCCTTTGTACGTAATGTGATTGTTCTCTTAATATATTTGTGCTCTTGTGCTATATATATATTATGTCCTTTGTACGTAATGTGATTGTGCTCTTAATGTACTTGTGCTCTCGTGCTATATATATTTTATGTCCTTTGTACGTAATGTGATTGTGCTCTTAATGTAATTGTGCTCTTGTGCTATATATATATTTTATGTCCTTTGTACGTAATGTGATTGTGCTCTTAATGTAATTGTGCTCTTGTGCTATATATATTTTATGTCCTTTGTACGTAATGTGATTGTGCTCTTAACGTAATTGTGCTCTTGTGCTATATATATTTTATGTCCTTTGTACGTAATGTGATTGTGCTCTTTATGTAATTGTGCTCTTGTGCTATATATATTTTATGTCCTTTGTACGTAATGTGATTGTGCTCTTAATGTAATTGTGCTCTTGTGCTATATATATTTTATGTCCTTTGTACGTAATGTGATTGTGCTCTTAATGTAATTGTGCACAGAGACCGTTAATATACACGTCATATAATTGGACTACATGTAACTCATCGTTCCTGCAGGGATAATAGTCAACAATTCTTCCGACTTATCTCCTTTGTCAAACATTTCGAAAACATTTCAAACTTTCTCTTCACGCTGTCTGTTAACGTCTTGCAGGCGGGATGGAAGAAGTTCAACATAGGAGGGCCAATTCGAAGGCGAAACCGAGAGGGTTCCTCCACCGGGAAATTTAGAAAATTTCCCGTTTAGAAAATTTCCCGTTCATTTCATGCACTTTGGCGCATTTTCAGAGAAGATTTTAGAATGATAAATTTCATAATTTCCGTCTTTCTAACTCCTTCAAAGAGGCAAAAAAAATAAAATAAAATAAAATAAATAACTAAATAACTAAATAAATAGCAATAAAAAAATAGATAAATAAAAAATAAAAAATCTTCCTCAAATATTGGTATTCAGATAAAACCATCTTCTCGTCAGCTTAAGCCAAGCTGAATTATTTGGAGTTACGAAACGCGGCAAACTTCGGCGCTAATTAACGTTTTTTATCGAAAAAGAGGGTCGGATATCATATGAAACTGATAATCCATGAAGACTGCGATGACGTTAACATTAAAACAGATAGAACAAACACTGGGAAGAAGTTGGCACTTTCCTCAGAAATCACTGTTAAGGTGCACATCAAAATTCGGAGCGTGTGATCTTTCGGATCGCGTACCGGGCGGATCACCCCTCTGCGCCTGCAAAGAGCACGATGCATCAGGGGCATATTACGTACGGATCACCATTTCGATCCGTTGGAATGTTGGAGAGATCATCTGGATCGGCGATCCATCATTAATAAAGACCGATCCAGATTTATGACAATCCATTGGAACTCTCTACATATATCGCCGAATCTTATCTGGAGCTTTAAAAGACGGCGCTGGTAGAGTCGCGTATTTAATTCGATTAGCTTTTGCTGATCAGATTATGTAATACCGGTACGTCCATTCAAACACTCCCCGTGAAAGAATTTTTTTAAAATTCTGTTTATAGGGTGCATTACTTTGCTGGCTTGATTGTGCAAGCTAAACAACCAAAATATTCGATCACATTGTAATCTGACTGACTGGTATATAACTGAGATAATTGCGAAAACAAGCTGAATTGTAAACTAGCTTTTACAATTACGTTACTCAGCACGAGGAACTCTATGTTAGTATTTTGAAATTAGCGATTGATAAGCAGGAGAGTACAACAGACTGTAAACCAAATACGAGTACATTTGATATTTTATTTGAAACACGACATATTATGATTACCAATGATTAGTACCACTTTTTATGACTCATGGTTTAACCCTATCGGGCCTGGGCTTTTTGGGGCGCATCCTTGCCTTGGTGGCGGAGGGGGGGGGGGGGGTAATGCATCAACCCCCTAATTATTTTTCTTACCCCTTGAGCTAGGGGGCCGAAACTTACCGCACCATACCCTTGGGTCAAGCTCTACCAGAATATGTAAAAAAAATCCAAGATGGCCGCTTCGATGACGTCACAGTGAGGTCATTTTCTAAAAGCGCATTTTTTGGTCGATTTTTCAAATTTTCCGAATGTTTTATTCAGCCAATTTCTCCGCAAAAACTGCATGATAAATTAGTAAATATTAATGTGATGTGAAATAAAATAGTTTTTGTGCACTTTTCATCGTGGAAAAGCAGAAATTTAAAGAAATATGACGAAAAAATAACTTTTCTGGTACCCCACGTGGTCACCATCTTGAAATTACTCATGATCCACTGCTTGGAGGTTTATGCAAATAGGCTTCAATTGACGCTGATATGATAAACTATAAAGTCACGGAGTTTCAGCTCTTCATTTTTCGTCCTTCCGGAGATAGTACAGAAAATTTGGTAGCCCCCCCCCCTCGGTCAGATAGGGTTAATGAATATTTACGGAATGCCAGTCAACAGAACTATTCGAAATACTCATAAAGAACTTAAATCCCGTTTTGATGCCATTTCGTGGCGTTGTGGACGGAAATAGTCTGAAAAACTCAACTGGACAGGTTGCGGGGCGGGGATATATACACCAAGAGGTGTTCCTGTGGTATGTTTGTGAACTAACCTTATATAGTGGACCCGCATTGGGTCTACCCAATATTCCCCTGAAACTGGGAAAATCGGATAAAAAACCGTTCTTATCTCGCTTAAATTAATATAAAATTGCTATAGAGATTTCAGATAAGCTCAATCCAATTAGAGTTTAATTAAATTTAGGATCATTCTACACTCAAGTTGTAACAAAAAGTATTTAGTTGGGATAGATGAAGGTATTATTTTGTGCCAGTCTGTCTGCCGGTTTGTCTGTGTGTGTGTGTTTGTCAGCACTGAATTAGAGAACCGTCAGTGGTACTTTTATCGAGGCTTGCGCAGGTCCTCGACTTTAATGTACGGAGAATATATTGTATGACATTGACGGTGGTTTGCAGTCTCTGACTGACTTATTTTTCTTCGAATTTCGACCTGTATTTCTCCTCTTCATCACAGTCAACGTGAACTTGAAATCACAGTTCATTTTATAATAGTAACAGGATCTCATCATCGTCTCTATATTCTCCGGTCATACATTACTTCGTGGAAAGACAACTAACCTCTGATGCATATGTAATGGAAAACCGTCAACACAGTTGTTCCCAGAACTGTATGTAGGACAGCTGAATTCTCAGTGGAAATGTCTAGTGTTTAGCAGATAACCAGTTGACGCGATGACAAGTGGAGGCTTCTACTCTGACGATCAGTGAATGGAATAAACATGTCAGTTGAAAAGTTAACTAAAAAAATTAAATATGTCAATATATATATTTACTCCATGTAACGACCACAGTAGTATACAGTGGAGGATATCTCCTGCATTTTTGAAAAAGCAGTAGAAGTTTTTCGAGGAAAGAAATTCGAACAGAAAAATTCGAACATACCCCAAAAATTTAAATCACTGCCCATTGTTTGGGGCCTATAGCCTGGGGGTGATGCATTTCGACTCCCTCCCCGCCACACACTGCCCCGCCCGGCCATGAAATATTTTCTTTAATCGTGAGTCTAGTGGGCCTCATCTTCTAAAATCAATCTTCATTCTTGGTTCATTTTTCGGTCAGATTTTTTGAATTTTAAAAATAATACATTAGGGGATGGTTATACGATATGACATAAAAGCGACAAACAACGGAAGAAAAGAAAAGAAAACGCGATATTCCAGTCACTCCCTCGTGGACGCCATTTTGAATTTAGTAATAATCCCCTGCTCGCCAAGAGTAGTATATAAAGTTCCAGTCTGATATTATTGACGGTTATCTTGGTGAGGGTTTTGGAGGTCATGTCCGGTCACGTGACGCTCGATCAAAGGTTAGTTACGGGGATGACGTGACCTTCTGGCATTCAAATGGACATCGCATCTTTCTGGTATAATATGAGGTATTAAAAAAGTATATATATATATTTTTTCCAAGAGGTTTTGCTGGGTAAAATTGCTGAGTAATGCTCTTCGGTTAGACCTACACACGTTCTTACACTCTGTATTATGACATGGTCACGCGGTTTGACTCGTTGCACTAGCATTCTGGGTGAAAATGCAATTTGTAATGTCCTGCAAAAAAATTGCAGATAGTACTATTTCATTATGTGGTAAGAGAATATCCGGTTTTCATTGAATTAACATCTGCTGACAAGTTCAGTTTCATAATCTCATGCCGTGATAGTCCAACAATAATTAATACAGTGTGTTCTACACTCCTGAAATGGTACCGAAATGATAGCGAGTGACAGATCTCTACCAAAGCTATATTCACGTTCACATGTATATAGATAACTTATGCTTCTGTTTTGCATTTCGGTATTTTACTGTTCTACTGATTTTATTTACTCTTGAACTCTGCTATATCTGGTGTTCGTACAATACAATCTTGAATCTTGAGTATTTAGAGTGATGGGTACTCTATAAGTACGTGGGTGAGTGACAGTGTGCGACAGTCATCGCCCGTCATTTCATCAACCATGTCACGAGTTCTACGAGCCCTTCCCATTACACCCAAGGTTGGAGTACGAGTCTATGGGATATTAAGAGTCATCATTATGGAAGATCTGGATGTGTGCTGGTCGGGCCTGAGTCCACATCGAATACGGTTACCCTTCATCGGTACGAGTGAACCAAATTGAAATGGATGTCAAGGGGAAGCTCGACGGCGACCTCACTCCCATTGAGCATATAATCTACGTACACCGTTGTTCGTTCTTCACACGTTTGGGACGTTACCAGGATCCCACCAGAAGCTTCAACCTAGACCCCGGTCTATGGACGGCCCTCGAGAAAGTGGCGACGATTGAGACCCAGCTGTTCGCTCGGAACAAACACTCACCCGATCAATTGGTTGCGTGCTATGGAGGACGCAGAGCCTAATAAGCACATTATCAACCGCGCCTATAACCAGGAGGACGACGAGAGGGACTATCCGTGTCTCACCCCCACCACCAACACACCCTGCATACCAAACGGCTGCTCCAACTTCCGCCGGAGGGTGAACTTCCGCCGGAGGGAAGGGCGTGAAAAATGCTAGGACAACTTGTTGATTTTTACATTGATGTCAGAACCATACCCTATCAACAATATCACATCGTCTCAGTCGTTAGATGGTACGTTTATTTAACTAGCTGACGTGTTTTTGAGAACGGGATAATTCTAAATAGACAATCACATCCATTAGAAGCCGAATCTAGAAACCTTTCTTAGAAAAACTACATCAAATATGCATTTTATCTAATTAATCAAGAATATACCTACGATCGTTATGTAAAACGAGGTTGCCTTTTAATGGCAAGATGATATTTATATGTGAAAAAGAAGAATTTCGATGATTTTGAGACTCATGAATATGACCTGTGTGGCAGTGGTGATACAACATACGGCGGAGTGAGATCTGACTACCGTCGGATGCAATAATAATATGATACAGTCACCGCCGGAGTATCTAACAGGCACGGCGGAGCGGGGGAGGGGCTACGGGGGCTGAAGCCCCCAATAATTTGAGCAGAAAAAAATAAATAAACACTACAAATGTGATGCGGTAAAAGGCCTACTATTATCAGAATGCAGCAGAACGCAGCGTTTTGCATTTGTAAATTCGACAATTTTCTAGGTTGTCCGTCTGTATAAGTCTTATAAAGGTCTCAAAAATAAAACATGAAGGCTGAACCGAAAGTGTTGGATATCTTAAAGTTTTAAGAAATGGACAGGCCATGCAATCAAAAACATAACAGTCGGGACTTAGTTCCGGATTGAACAACCTTTCACCTAAAGGGCGTCGGAAGCCATAGCCGTGCCACTTTTGCGCAATAAACAAAAATATGAAAGAAAGAAAAAACAAAACACAAAAACGAAGAAAGAAAGAAATAAACACAAAATGAAAAGCAAACGAACTAAGCAGTTTTGATAGCTTCCAAGTTGAAGAAGACTTTGATCGGTCCAGAGCGCCAGTGAATTTGTTAGCGGCTCTGAGCAGCGACCGTGAATAAGTAACATGTACGTTCATATGCATGATGCCGTTTGATGTTCACGTTATTTTATCAACGAAACAAAAAATTAGTTGCCTTCATACGAATTCGTTATTCGTTTGTCATACACGCTAGGTTGTTTCTGGGTGCATTCTACCTTTTCTGGTCCGTACCCGACCTTGTGATTAAGCTTCCGGCGGCCCCTGGACCCTCGCCTAAAGTGATATGATAGTGGCCGTACCACTTTGAATTTGCTTCCGATGCCCCTGTACCTTAACCCTACCAGGCTGGGGGAGGGGGGACTTTACGCCTCCCCCCTTGTTGGTTTTTTGCTCGTATCTCCGGAACGACAAAAGATTGAGAGCTGAAACTCCGTGACTTTTCCGATTATCATATTGGGGTCATTTTGAGCTTATTTGCATGACCCCCCGAGCAGAGGATCATGGGTAAATTCAAAATGGCGGACATAGGGGTACCAGAAAAGTGATGTTTTCGCCATATTTCTTCAAAAATTCAGCATATTGATTCAACGCGATTCTATGCATTTTACTGAAACCATATGTCTTAGCATCACCAAAAAACATCCCCTGATTTTTCCCGCTCCCTCCCTTCCCCCTGTAACCCTACCACTCCTGGGGGAGGGGGTGCCAAAATGCTCCCCTACCAAACTTTCTGCGATATCTCCGGAACGCCAAAAAATGGAGAGCAGAAACTTCGTCACGTTATAGGTTATCATTATTATCATTTTGAGCCTATTTGCATAACCTCACGAGCAGAGGATCATGAATAAATTCAAAATGGCGGCCATGTGGGTACCAGAAAAAGGGATGTTTTCGTCATATTTCTTCAAACGTTTTGCTTTTCTGTATAGAAAAGTGGGTAAAACTTATTTCAGTTCATAACAGATTATTGTTTAATAATTTATCATGCAGTTTTTGCGAAGAAAAAACAAAATTAAAAAATTCGAAGATTTTGACCAAAAATCGTCCAAAAATCGTCCAAAAATGCTCTTTTAGAAAATGACATCTGTGACGTCATCATGGCGGATTGTTTTACATTTTCTTGTAGAGCTTGACCCAAAGATAGAGTGCGGTATGTTTCAGCTCTCCAGCATTAGAGATAGCGAAAATATTTAGATGGGGGGAAGGGGAGGGGGGGCACTTTCCGCCCCCCGGGCTGCGGTACATCCCAAATCGCCCAGGCCAGATAGGGTTAATCCAAAACAAGTCGAAAATATGCTGTACTGTCTAGAAAGCACAATTTTAAATCTAGATTTAAGAATATCCCCGATCTACTAGAGAGAAGAAAGTTAGTTCCGTTAGTTCACTCAACAAAAGTTCTTCGAAGTCCAAATATTCCGTCAAAATGCAACAGGACACTATTTATTAAATATAAGTATAAAAATCTCAGTAGGGACCATAAAAAGTGATTAATTCCATTTAAAAAACCATTCTACTTTTTGTTGTACATCAGTCTAAAAAATACAGTTCTCGAAGGTGGGAAATAGCTGTCAAAATGCCAGAACGTGCCATTTCACGTTTAGATTTTCAAAAGCAATTCCAGGAACCCTCACAGAAAAACACAAAAACTATCAAAATACGAGCGATAACTGAGAGATGATTTGCGATTTTATCCATCGGGAATTGGCCAGAATGCGTCTCCGGCCGTATAGAACCCCAGAGCTTCCGGGGTCTAGCCGGCCCCCAGTCTAACTAAAATCAGACCCAATCTAATCACAGTCGTTGGTAGGGTCTAACCAAATCCTATCTTTATTACCTAATTTTTCCATAAATCGTGTAGTTTAAACAACTCAATAAACTCAGAAATGGTTATCTATTACGGTACTTCTTGTTCAGAAACGCTTAATGGTGCTCTAAATAGATGCTCTCAAAAGTGTATCTGACGGATAAACATTCGCAACATTCTCACGGCGTCAGATTGTATATCTCATACTGTCAGAAATTTGGTTGTTTCACAGACAGTTTAGGGGGTTACAAACTCTGACACAGGGGAGAATGATTCGCCAAAGAGACCGGAAAATTACAATGCTGACGAGAACACCTAGGCCAATACACGAGTTGGCACGATGGGCGTAAATGTCGAGGATAAAATTAGTGATGATCATGGCTATGTCTGCATGGTTAACATATAGTAAAGTGGCCTGATCGTGTACATAGACAAACGCAATTAGAGATTAGATCCTCCGGCGGTAATCACATCTTCGAGACATGCTCCTCCGGCGGTATTTGTATCATATACGAGCATGCATTGGCTAGAAAATCTAACACTGACCGAAGTAGATTGAACTATTTGAAACTACAAGCTATCAGCCTGCTGTTAAGGAACTATTCTTCATGTATCTATAACTTATTTGGCGGAGGATACAAAGATAGATGATTTTTTTAGCATCTAATCACTGTTATGTTGCAATATAGCTCTTAATGTCAGATAAAATGAATTGTAATTAAAAAATAATACAAGGACGAGTTGAAAATTTCACACGAATTGCTAACGCGTCCCATTGAGAACATTTTCTCATTCAATTTTAGAGTAGTAAATACGTGAAAACTACCAAAAAAATGAAAAATCTGACGTTACTTAGCTTCCCAAATTTGTAATTTTCCTCCGGGGGAAGTTCACCCTCCGGCGGAAGTTGGAACAGCCGTTTGGTATGCAAGGTGTGACCAACAAAGATGCGAAACTTCACGCTCGTGTTCCACCGTCGGAGGATATGCTCAGTCAACCTACTGAGATCTTCATAAATGGTGGACATCGCACCCAGGCATCATCTAAGTGCATTGTCTGCTCTACAGGTGTTTACCAAGTTAATTTCATGGGGTATCGTCAACTATAAAAGCCATAAGTTTGCTCACTTTCAAACTTCCTTCTCGCGATCAGCCGTATACATTTTTACAGAAATTAGGGTCATCCTTTCATGTAAGGTGTCACGAGAGACTTGGTGCATACATGTACATGGAGATGGTAAGCTTGATATACAGTGGACTTCTGCTCAATCTTACAATTTTACTATAATCTTGGGTATACAGTAACACCTTTTTTCCTTTTTGTCAGCGTAAGTTGTCAGACCTTTTCTCTTTTCTCAGCGTAACTCCAGCTATAGCCCTTTCTTTCTCGGGCCGCGTTACTACGTAACTCCGACAAAAATCCTCTTTTCCTGAGAAATTGTGTAACTTCGAAGAATTTTCCTTTTTCTCAGCGGAACTAAATAACTTCATGTACCTCTCTTTTGGACAGCATCAATGCGCAACTCCGGTGATGGATGATTTATTTTCGGTCTGCGTAACTACGTAACTTCAGCGAATTTCCCTTCTTCTCAGAGTAACTGTGTAAATTCGTCAGACCCATTATCTTTTTCTCAGCGGAACTCCAGCTATAACCCCTCTGTTTCAGGCAGCGTAACTGGGTATAACTTTAGTGATGGACCATTTATTTTTGTTGGGCGTAACTGCGTAACTTCGTCAGGCCCTATAACTGCGTAACTCAGGCTATAAACCTCTTTTCCCCGAAAGCGTAACTGCGTGTATTCACCAAACCTTTCTCTTTTGCTCATCGTAAGTGCATATAGCTCTGCTTATAGCCCTCAATTTTTCTGACAGTGTAATTGCATAAATCTAGCTATAGACCTCACTTTCGGACAGTGTAACTGCGTAACTTTGGCGCTGGACCATTTATTTTTTAACTGCGTAACTCCAGACTTACCCCACTTTCTCTGACAGCGTAACTGCCTAACTCCAGCTAAAACCTCTCTCTCAAACAGCGTAACTGCGTAACTTCGTCGATGGACAATTTATTTTTGCTCAAAGTATCTGTGTAACTTCGTCAGACCCTTTATATTTTGCTCAACGTAACTGCGTAACTCCGGTTATAAACCTCTTTTCCTGAGAGCGTAACTGCGTAACTGTCAGACCCTTTTTTTCGCTCAGTGTAACTGCGTAACTCCAGCTATAGATCGCACTTACTCTACCAGCATAACTATTGACTATGGTCCATTCCTCTTTGTTCAGCATAATTGAGTAACTCGATGCATAACTCAGGTATGGACTTTGTACCTTACTGTATCTGTTAAACCGAGAAATGCTACGAGCCTGTGGGCTATTTAGAGAGACTGAATGAACATTTAATCCACGAAACACTTCATGCATCTGCTGAACCTAGAAATACTAGTATAGGTGAATAATGCGAAAGAGTAATGTGTATGTTAAACCAAGAAATGCTATATAGTTATTATCGATGCACCATGTAGGATTTTTTTTGCAGTATAACTATAACTCCGGCAATTTACGCTTTCTGTTTTACGTTTACCCTGTATAACTGTGTAACTTTAGAGATAGATACTTTTGCAGTTAGGCTTAGAAGAAACGGAAATGGTCTGATTAAGTTATGCAGTTATATCGTCAGGAAATGATAACCCGAGTTACGCAGTGGCCATGAGAAAAGGAGAAAGGGTCTGCCGAAGATGCGCAATTACGCTGAGCTAACAGGAATGGTCCATGATCGCCTGGAGTTATGCACTTACGCTGTCAGAAAATAAAGATCTATACGCTGATTTACGCTGAGTTAAAGAGAAAGGGTCTAACGAAGGTACAGTTATGATGAGCGAGGAGGAATGGTCCATCACCGAAGTTACGCTATCTGGAAAGGAGAGGTCTAAATCTGGACTTGCGCATTAACGCTGAGAAAATGGGGAAAAGTGTGATAAAGTTACACAAAGAAAAAGGGAAAAGACCCGTTGAAGTTACACAGTTACGCTCTCAGAAAAGAAAAGGTCTATAGCCGGAGTTACGCAGTTACGCTGAGCAAAAGAGAGTGTCTGATGAAGTTATGCAGTTACGCTGAGGAAAAATAAATGGTCCATTGCTGGGATTACGCAGTTACGCTGTCAGAGAGGTATATAGCTGGAGTTACGCTGTTCGTGAAAGAGAGGGATATAACTGAAGTTACGCTGAGAGAAAGGGAAAGGGACTGACCAAATTACACAGTTACGCTGCGCAAAAAAGAAATGATCCATCACTGGAGTTCAGAGGGTCTGTCGAAGTTACCCAGTTACGATTGGCAAATATGAATGGTATATCGCCAAAGGAGGTGTTGGGTTTGACCGTAATATTTTTCTCAGTGTGTTGCGTTTATAAACCGAAAATATAATTTCGTCTCGTTTACTTTAAAAGTTATTAGTTTGAGAGAGAAAATACTGAATTTTCATATTATCAATTTTCACCGAGAAGAGATTTGTCAAAAAAATATTACGAGTATCAGAAAATAAGCATTTGTTTGTTTTTGCAATTTTTGGCGATATTCTTGGAGGGAATTTCCTTCATAATTAAAATATGACACCATTAACCAAAACGAATCTTACATATCGAAATGCGGTAGGTTTGATCCAAAATGATACTGAAAATTCGTTTTGGTTAAGGGAGTCATATTTTCATAATATTGAAATATGTCAAAACGCTAGTAATGTTCTGAAACGGTGTAGTTCACCGCCATTCGGCACATGATTCCTCTTGTTGATAATTCTAACAGCTGCTTGGCCGAATGGTTACAGTGTCGGACTACAGATTAAAAGAAAACCAACATTTTGGTTCGAAACCCCAAATCCCCGAAAAAATATTTTCATTTTTTCCTTTTTTCTCCCATCTTCATTTTGGACTTTAAAGTGCAGTAGTGACGTGAAATAAAGACAGCGAACCCCTAACACACATAATCTCTTATTGTATTATAATTCGTGAATAGAATTGCACACAAACAACTCACTTGTTCAGTATTTGAATATCCTGACGATCCAGCGGAGCAATAAATTAATTGTTACACATATATAATTTCGTCTTAGGGCAGCGGAAAGTTGTAACTATGAATTGAAAAGTTATAAGGTTAAACTTGTCTTATATCAAGACATTTGGTTAAGGAAATGACCCTCAACAAGTGGTGACGCTTGCTTTCACAAGGGATTTTGCATGTGCCAATATGTTTTTGTGTTTTTGTTTTGCAGTTACTTTCTTAATTATTGTTCACTGAGCTTTTGGCAGTGATTTATCAGTTTTCTAGTCGGTTTATATATTAATATGACTGATTATTGTTCGTAAATATCTGTCGTTCATGAAAATACTAATACTCATACTGGTAAATGTATGAGAATATGAACCAGAATTTCCCATTAGACTGGCCTCGCCTGTCTGACAAAGAGTTGGGGAATACCGGAGCATTACGTCACAATTTACCGGCCGGCTCGGAGCAAGACAATAAAGCAACAGAGAGCGACTCTGAAGGGAAAAATATCCATCTAAAGCGAACACCTCCTTTATGCAGCTAACGTTCATGACAGAGAGGGCTATAACTGGAGTTACGCAATTACGTTATGCTGGATTCACCGAGTTTCTTAAATTCTTAGCCTCAGTCCTAATCAGACGTGTATGTATTATTAAACTTCTCCCGTGAATTCACATATGGGGAATGAACTGAAATTATCCTACCTCTTTATTTCACCTCCTATTTTATTCCTTTGCGACTTATTTTGCATGCTACCACCAATCTCGTAATCCGTCAAATATGGACCATAAATAGTCCAAACACGCTGAATTTCAGTGTCCTTACAACTACCGTTATAGTCCATGAGCCAGACCAGATATCGGTACCACCTGGGGTGGCAAATTCTCATTATGTTTTTTTGGAAGCCCTATATCCATAGATAATAAAAAACTTTGAAAGCAGTCCGGGACTCACAGCTTAACGGTAGTAATCGCCTCTTAAAGATGGACACCCGAGTTCAATCTGAGGGACCAGATTTGGGGGTAGAGGAAATATAAAGTTAAATAACTTTGCAAGTAATGGTGATATAGTGAAATTTGGCCACTCGAAATGTTGGTAACCTGGTCTTCTATATTTTGGTATCTCTTATATGCTAATATGTCAATTATGTAGGTCAACAGAGGTCAAAAGGTTACGAAAACTGAACCCTGAATAAAATGTGACAACCTGTAGGAAAACTCGCTGCAGATACCATACCAATGGGATTTTCTGAACGTAAATGGGTTCAAATGGAAACCAAGAAGTACCCAAGTCTATAATAAGTCGAAACAAGTGCAGTTTATTATTATTTAGACTGTGGCACAGAACTGTTTTTGACATATTTTCAAGAATGGTCTTTTTATTGCGCTAAAAACAGGCAAAATTGTATGAAGTTGGACAGCTTGAAATATTTTGAGAAATAACTACTCCAAATGCTAATGGCTATGGCTTAGGTCTATTCAGGGATTAGTTAAGCTACATTTCGAGATAATTAGGTCACCAGAGGTCAAGGTCAAAGATTGCCAATTATTAATTTTCTACATTTTTACTTGGGAATTTCATATTACAATGTATTTACATTGCAACCAGTTTCAAGTATAGAGCATCAGAGACATCGCTGGTGCACCCTGTACCGTATAGCCCGTAGGGCATAGGGTACACCAGGATTCAAGTGCACCAGGTATGGGTGTCCGCAGTGGTCAAAGGTCAATCGTGCTCCAAATCCCTTTATCGCTTGTTAAGACGCTGAGACGGGCGTTAAGGCGTAAAGATAGGGCGTTAAGGCGTTGAGACGGGCGTTAAGGCGTAACGACGGGCGTTGACGGCGTCACTGCATTTCGATGTATTGGTGGCAATTCCATGAAAGCCAGATCTTCTGAGCTAGTTCATCAGGGCGTTGAAGCGTTAAGCTGAACGTTGATGAGCGTTACTGTCTATAAATGCAAGCGTATTCTCAAATCCCCTGGGGTGGCAAACTCTCGTTATGTTTTTTTGGAAGTCCTATACCCATAGATTAAAAAAAACTTTGAAAGCAATCCGGGGCTCACAGCTTAAAGGTAATAATCACCTCTTAAAGATGGACACCGGAGTCCAATCTGAGAGACTAGATTTTGGGGTATGGGAAATATCAAGTTGAATAACTTTGCAAGTGTTGGTGATATAGTGACATTTGGCCACTCGAAATGTTGGTAATCTGATCCTCTATATGTTGGTACCTGTTATATGCTAATATGCCAATTATGTAGGTGTCCAGAGGTCAAAGGTCACAAAATCTCACCCCTGTCTAAAACGTGACCACCTGTAGGAAAATCGCCGCAGATACCATACCAATGGAACTTTCTTAATCTAAATGGGTTCAAATGGAAACCAAGAATTATCCAAGTCTATAATAAGTCTAAACAAGTGGAGTTTATTATTATTGAGACTGTGGCACAGAACTGCTTTTGACGCATTTTCAAAAATGGTCTTTTTATTGCTCTAAAAACAGGCAAAATTGTATGAAGTTGGACAGCTTGAAATTAGTTGCATATTTTGACAAATAACTACTCGAAATGCTAATGGTCATGTCTTAGGCCTATTCAAGGATTAGTTAAGCTACATTTCGGGGTAATTAGGTCACCAGAGGTCAAGGTCAAAGATTGTCAATTATTAATTTTCTACATTTTTTTACGATGTATTTACATTGTAACCAGTTTCAAGTATAGAGCATCCGAGCTATCGCTGGTGCACCCTGTACCCTATAGCCCGTAGGACATAGGGTACACCAGGATGCGAGTCCGCAGGGGTCAGAGGTAATCTTCCTCAAAATCCCCTTTATCACTCGTTAAGGCGCTGAGACAAGAGTTAAGGCGTAAAGATAGGGCGTTAAGGCGTTGAGAAGGGCGTTGACGGCGTCACTGCATTTCGATGTATTGGTGGCATTTCTATGAAAATCAGAACTTCTGAACTAGTTCATCAGGGCGTTGAAGCGTTAAGCTAAGCGTTGATGGGCGTTACTGTCTATAAATGCAAACGTATTCCCAAAACACGCACAGTCGACGTTCAACCGTCAACATGGCTTATACTTGCTCTAAGTGCGAACGATACGATATGATGCGACACGAGAAAAATATACATGTGACTGAAGACTCCGAGGCACAAAAATCCGATACAGAGACTGATGGGAGTCGATCGACTGATACCGAAGCAAAGATTGCTCAGAGTCTATCTATTGATACCGAAACAGGGATTGCTGAGAATCAATCTAGTGGTACGGAGAGCTTGACCTCAGATAGTCAGCGTACGTCCGAGGAAAGTGAGGCAGAACCTACCTTCTGGGATCGTATTGTGAGAGCAACTATCAATACTCACGCTGCAGCAATCGAGGACGCCGGACAGGATAACTTGCAACAGCCAAATGCGCCCCGGCATCAGGAAAACAGCCATGGCGATCTATGAACAGTATACCTTACTATCGCTTGAAATGAAAGGCGACCCCATGCACAGGTCCATCATGAAAACCAAGCGTCACTTGGAAGAGGATATGCGGCTACCACACACCGAGGCCCTGGAAAATGCGATCAGGATGCGCAAACAACTCTTTCAGGACATGCTGCCTCAGTGATATCCTGAAATGCCCGACGATGGGCTGATGGGGCCAAACTGGTCCAAATGAACTCCCAGATTGAGTGAGCGAGTGAGTGAATGAGGCATGTCCAACGCCCGTCTTTACGCATGGACGCACTGACGATGGTGAATGAGTGGGTGAGTGAGTTTACGAGCAGTAGCCAAAGTGGACATTTTGGGAGTTTGAAGGAAGGTGTTTGGGGTAGAAATGGATCTTTCTGGGTCCGAATGCGTCGTTTGAAGTGGCATCTTGTAGCAACACCCGCCAACGCCAAGCTCAATGCTTCAACGCCATGGTGAATTAGCCCAAAAGCTCTGATTTTCATGGAATTGTCACTAATTGATTGGAAAAGCAGTGACGCCCGTCATTACGCCTTAACGCCCTAGCATAACACCTTGACGCCATGCCATAGACGGGAGAGAGAACAACAACAACAACAAGGATGACAGATGAGAGAACAACAACAACAACAACTTATTCTCCTCAATGTTGATTCTCCCCAATGTTACATCATACCCACGCTGGGGCAGCCGCGTTGGGCATGTTCACAATTCAAGAAGACCCTTATCCGATCAGAGGCCGCCATTTGGCGCTGCATCTGTCATATTCTCGGCCGCTCTTGTCCAATCATAAACCGTTCTTTGAGAAAGTTCCATCTTTGCTCGGTGTGACCTAAGCATCATCGGGCAGTTCAGGATACCACTGAGGCAGCATGTCCTGAAAGAGTTGTTTGCGCATTCTGATCGCATTTTCCAGGGCCTCGGTGGGTGGTAGCCCCATATCCTCATCCAAGTGACGCTTGATCTTCATGATGAACCTTTGCGTGCGGTCGCCTTTCATTTCAAGCGGTAGTAAGGTATACTCTTCATAAATCGCCATGGCTGTTCTCTTGATGCAGGGGCGCATTTGGGTGTATGCCTGTTGTAAGTTAATCCTGTCCGGCGTCGTCGATTGCTGCTGCGTGAATATTGATAGCTGCTCTCACAATACTATCCCAGAAGGTAGGTACTGCCTCACTTTCCTCGGATGTAGGCTGACTATCTGAGGTCAAGCTCTCCGTATCGCTAGATAGAATCTCAGCAATCTCTGTTTCGGTATCAGTCGATGGACTCTCATCAGTCTCTGTATCGGCTTCTTGTGCCTCGGGGTCTTCAATCCCACGTATATTTTTCTCGTGTCGCATCATATCTTAACCTCTGGTGAACGTGCGTTCGCACTTAGATCAAGTATAAGCCATGTTGATCGTTGAATGTCGACTGTGCGTGTTTTTGGGGAATAAACTTGCTTTTATATACGGTAACGCTCATCAACGCTTAGCTTAACGCTTCAACGCCCTGGTGAACTAGCTCAGAAGCTCTGATTTTCATGGAATTGCCACCAATACATCGAAATGCGGTGACGCCCGTCAAAGCCCGTCGTTACGACTTAACGCCCGTCTCAACGCCTAACGCCCTATCTTTCCGCCTTAACGCCCGTCTCAGCCCCTTAACCAGCGATAGAGGGGATTTGGAGGACGAGTGACCTTTGACCCCTGCGGACACCCATACCTGGTGCACTCGCACTCAGGTTTACCCTATGCCCTACAGGCTATACGGTACAGGGTGCACCACCGATGTATATGATGCTCTATACTTGAAACTGGTTGCAATGTAAATACCTTGTAATATGGAAGTCCCAAGTAAAAATGTAGAAAATTAATAATTGGCAATCTTTGACTTTGACCTCTGGTGACCTAATTATCTCGAAATGTAGCTTAACTAATCACTGAATAGACCTAAGACGTGACCATCAGCATTTGGAGTGGTTGTTTGTCAAAATATGCAACTAATTTCAAGCTGTCCAACTTCATACAATTTTACCTGTTTTTAGCGCAATAAAAAGACCACTTTTGAAAATGCGTCAAAAACAGTTCTGTGCCACAGTCTAAATAATAATAAACTCCACTTATTTAGACTTATTATAGATTTGGGTACTTCTTGGCTTCCATTTGAACCCATTTAGGTTAAGAAAGTCCCACTGGTATGGTATCTGCAGCGATTTTTTCTACAGGTTGTCACGTTTTAGACAGGGCTCAGATTTCGTGACCTTTCGACCTCTGGTGACCTACATAATTGACATATTAGCATATAAGAGATACCAAAATTTAGAGGGTCAGATTACCAGCATTTCGAGTGGCCAAATGTCACTATATCACGATTATTTGCAAAGATATTCAACTTTATATTTCCCCTACCCCCAAATCTGGTCCCTCAGATTGGACTCGGGTGTCCGTCTTCAAGAGGTGATTACTACCACTAAGCTGTGTGTCCCGGATTGCTTTCAACGTTTTTTTGCATCTAAGGATATAGGACTTTCAAAAAAACATAATGAGAATTTGCCACCCCAGGTGGTACCAATTGATGAAATTGTGAGGTCTGGTTCATGGACTATTACAACTTCGGCCGAACTCGGCAAACCTCCGTTTCTTTGCAGTGCAGATATCACTCCGGGTGACTCTGTACTGCGGTAAATCTTGCAGACAGGTATTACTCTACATGGGAAGCAGACTGAAAATACTCCGGGTGTACGTCTGTCTTAGCGCAGATTTGAGGATAAAACTTCAGTTTGTATCGGTATGTATTCCAATACCATTGTGGACCTTTCCGTGATGATGACAATATCATAAAATTCAGGATGGATGTGAAAGTATTCCAACCAACTTCACATTATGGTCTCAAATGAGCAGATTTCATATATTTTAACCATTTGTATGTAGAATACAAACAGCTTACAGTCTAGTTTCTTGCACGAATGAAGAGCTATGTATGACGAACGAAAGGCGAATGCTGGATTACTTCGGAACTGATTCTAGAGAACAAGAGATGATTTGCTAGACACACCTTGAATTTCGAGTAAACTCTATCTAACGAGTAGAGATATTAGTATGTACGCTAACCGAATGAGCAATGGAACTCGACCTTGTCAGTGGAAACTTTAATACAATATATGCAACCGATACAAGGTCATTGTTCATTTCTGATCATGCATATAATATTTACTTCCATATAATTCACACTGTGTATTTCCAGATGTGATTTCGATTATTCGAGTTATTGTACATGCAGCGTATGATTATTGAATGCGATAAATTAATGATTATCAGGCACGGCGGAAGTAATTTGTGATTGGAGGGGCCAACATTACAGCACAATAGGCGAGGGTCCATGGACCGCCTAGGCCCCGGAAGCTCCAGGGGTATTACATGGCCGGAGACGCGTTCTAGCGTAATTCTTAGCATTAAGACAAGAAATCTTCGCATGTATAAACTCCGTTTCTTTTGCCTGTTTTGTTGTTTCTCACGACATTGTTTTTCAAATATTCACCGTCAAGCAAATGATGATGTTCGAAAGTAAAAATCAATTCAATATTAAATATCATTTCAATCAAAAAACAAGCGTCTAGTCCGTCATTCAATATTCAGCCGCCGTCCATTAAAGAATTTCCGCGTATATAATCCAAAGACCTGATACATATCACAGCATCAGCACCAAATTCAAGAAGAAAAACAAAATTATAGTATGCATAAAAATGCAAGAGAGAAGCGGTCAATAGTTGCAGGCAATGATGCCAGCAAGACATCATGGAGGTTCCAAAAGTACCAAATCCGTATTGAATCAATATTCTTAATCCATATAGTTTTCGTGGTAAAGTCGTTATGTAGAGTATCATGTATCTGTCAAGTAAGAGGCGATTAACTGCGGCAAAGTGGGGTTCCAGGGCTTAAAATTACATGCTGTTCACACCTTTTAAGGGTGTGCTCAAATTAAATATGCCCAAATTATATGAAGTTTGGAGAGAGAAAGAATTCTAAAAATGTACAAAATATGTAGTTTGTTGGCAAGTATTCAACAGGAGATTAAGAACTCGTTATTTTTTTTTACTTTTTCAGCAATTTGCATCCTGTTATTAATCCATCTTACATGTATTTTTAATTTGGGCAAATTAGCGTAATTTAATAGAGGGGGTGCCCAAATTAGCGTAATATAAACCCTGGTTTCCCGGGTGTTAAAAGGAATAGGACCCCACCCTTGGTGTCTTGGGTGTGAAAAGGAATAGGAACCAAATGTCGTGATATGACTGAAATAGTGTTGAATGCAACGTTAATTCATATTCATTCACTAACTCATCACCCTGTCACGCTTTGATTGTGATTGTTCATAATAACATCATGAGCATATTAAAATGCTTGGGTTCATACGGTCCCTAGTCCCGGGTTAAGCGGAATTAAGCAGAAGTTACGAAACGTAACGCCATAAATCTTTACCCTGTCACGCTTTGATTGTGATTGTTCATAATAACATCATGAGCATATTAAAATACATGGGTTCATACGGTCCCTAGTCCCATGTTAAGCGGAATTAAGCAGAAGTTACGAAACGTAACGCCATAAATCTTTATTTTGCTATCAGCATGCGATATGTTTCGCCAAATTTGAGGAACTTTCACTGGAGGCGCAGATTCTGTAGCAATGTACATGTACACAGAATTGTTTCTACTTGTTAGAGAGCCTAGCAAAGTCCACCTTATGAACGAGAACGAATTTTTTTCTTGTGCTTCTCAATATTAATGGAAGGTAAAATCTGCATTAAATACAGATATATGTTTATTTCACTTTATCGTGTTTTTCTTTCTATGACTTTTTTGTATTGTTTTTATTTCGTGCGCGTGTTTTTTGTTTTGCTGAAAACATGCCACCCCGCCCTCCCCCCGGCACCTCTGTTCCGCCGTCCCTGATTATTAGACGGCACATTTCGATAATCAATGAGCGTTACAAAATAAAACTAGCAGGTGACGAAGTGTCTCGCTAATTCTAGTACAATTCACTGTAAGGAACGATACGTTTGGCCAGATTGTAATATCGGAGAGGAGGGAATGTATAATATGCGATTTCCACTGGACTTTACGTCGTATCTCATATCATTTCATTTCGATTCTCCATGAACTGGATATTACAAGAGTAATTGCCATAGTTTTTGACCAGGGTTAAACTTTGTTGAACAATTTACTCGTATATTATGTTTATTTCCATCAATATTTTTATCGACAAAAATTAGTATTCATCAAAATATATCCTCTTTTCCGACTCCCCGGCCAGCAGCGAACCATCGATGTAACAGACAGACTGAATACCTGATGGTTGGGTCAGCTTCAATCTGATTAAAAACAGATCAACGTTTGGACAAAACATTATATGTAATATATTTTCCGGAAACATTTATTCAGTATTTTATTGCCTCAAACAGAAGAAAAACAATGAATGTCCTGTGAGCGTTGTGGAATATTTATATTAGTGATAACCTATGTGTTCCAGTATTCAAAGTATATGGACTAATATAATAATTATCGACAGTGTGGACAGTCGGTAAGATTCATTGAAGTACAGGATCGCACGAAGTGGATATATTGCCTCAACACCAGGAAAAAAGTAGGCGTGACCGCAAGCACTGCGTTCGCAGAGCAACTTGTATGAGAAAATTGCGGAGTTCGGCTAAAGCTGTAACCGTATAGTTGTGAGGAAACTAAAATTCAGCCTGTTTGAACGATTCAAGGCCCATATTTTACGAATTATGAGCATTTTGGGGCGGTAGCATGCACAATAAGTCTCTAAGGAATAAAATATGAGTTGAAATATAGAAGTAGGCTAATTTCTGTAAAAATATATACTGATGATCGCAAGGAAGTCGTGCGGAGGTGAACGACCTTGTGGCTTTTATACTAGTTGACGATACCCCCAGTTAATTAACTTGGCAAACGCCCGTGGTCTGCCCTCTATCGATCCGCTGAGAAGGCTCACGGCATTCGGATAAAAGAACAAGACACCTATACAATACATCGAACTGAACGCCGCCATTTTCTACGGAAAAATGCCAAGCGGATTTGGTCGTTATGAGCGCCTTCGTCAAACACAGTGATGAGAATCCGTAAATCTTGAAGTGCGTCGATATCTCGGACGAAAATGGGAGAGAATCTCCTGACAGCGTTGGAGGGTATATTCGAAACGGGTCGCAAACCCTTGTATTTGCTAACCGATGAAGGCAATTAATTCCTCAACATAACTTTTTGACTGTTTCTGAATGCTCAGAAGGTGTTTTTTTGTTCACACGTAGAACAATATTGTCTAAATTCTAAATCCCTGGGCCAATAGCATTCAGAAAACATAAAACTCGTGTTAGCGAATTTCTTTACTGCAATTTAATTAAGAAAAATCTGACGTTGTCGAAAACCTTACCGCTATTGGGATACTGGGACCTTAACACTATAATCTGCTATTCATGGCTGGGAGCCAAGCTGACATCTAAAATTCTATCTTCTTGTTGACGATTTTCATCTTTCACTCAGAATACAGGTACATAGATCGGGCTAGAGAAGAACGCTATTTTTTTTAAAGTT
>JAVTVY010056783.1:0-31010 GCA_036873755.1 Hanleya hanleyi | reverse complement strand
GGATATTGTCGTACTTCATACTTTTTACCTTTAAAACTTAATCAACAAAATTACTGAATGGTGGTGTGTCATATGAGTGAAGCTAAACTAACGAAACAAGCAGTGGACTGTTCAGAATCTGTTCTGAAAAGCTACTAGCGTAGTATAGTAGTCGCCACAAATCCTGATGCTTTGGTCCTCATGGTACTCATATGAACAGTCACAATCAAAGCGTGACTGAGATACATCATTTTTTAGATGACGACTCTATAACGAATATTATGGATTAAGAATACTGATCAGCGATGCGGATTTGATATTTTTGGAATATCATGATGTCTTGCCGGCATCATTGAAAACTGTTGACCGCTTCTCTCTTGCAGGAAACAAGCCTATGTTTATGTATACTATGATTGTCTTTTTGAATTTGGTGCTAATACTGTTATATGGAAAATGGAATAGGTCTTTGGATTATGGACGCGGATATTCTCTAATGGACGACGGCTTGATTATGAATGACGGACTAGACGCTTGTAATGAGTTAGCCACTGGAATAATGAGGATCGCCAGCCACACTAGGCGGCGCTAGTGCTCCTACGGATAAAGACTACGAGGCGTCATAAAACGAACGATTATAACGTCATTACATTACGACACATATAAGGGAAGTGGAAAGAGGTGCCGACATACTGACGGAGCCACATGACTTCACAGTATAGTCTTCTGGTTAACCTATTCTAAAGAACATACCAATAATCTAACGATTCATGATATGTGTTGTATCTCAGGTACGCTCTTATTGTTCATGTGGTAACTTGGATGACATGACCACACGGCCCCTAGAACCGATATAAGCGGTATTAGATACAAATCTATAGAGCTATGATGGGAATGCTCTGACAACTCGTATATTGGTAACTGGTGAGCTGTGTCGCTGTGACAACTCGTACACTGGGGATTGGTGAGCTGTATCGTCGTCAGATGAAATTGACGGCATTTAACACAAAAGACTAGTCTGTAAGGCCCAATGTCGACTCCGCATCAAATTCCCACAATGCCAACATAGGGGGGGCGGGCCTCGGGGACGAAACGTCCACCAGTAGAATTATGACGTTGCCTTTGTGACGTCTAGAAATACGACATGGGCAGGCGCCATTTACCTCTTGGTACACGTAGCCACCTGGCGTCAGTTCGAGCTGGCGAACCCCATTGGCTTGGCCCAAACTGAATACATAACGGGTTCAATAACGTCAAGTTATTGTCACCTGTAGCGGTAGTCTTCTTTCTGGCGGAATGAACACGGCATTGTCTCCGTCATCCACATAGATCTTTGCTGTCTCTTGGAAAAATGTCCATAAAAACGTCCATATGTTTATTCAATATATCTAACATCAGGTTGATTTTCAACCATATATACGGACTTGGGAGATAAATCACTCAATTTGCTGAGCTGACCTATTTCCTGGGAATATCTTCTCATATTCGTGTTCATTATGGGGTATACACGGACACTCAGTGTCCCTTTCGAATGTGGTTGTCGGATATTCGACATTGACGCACACGTCATAACATGGAAATGTGTGCAGTGCATTAACACTGCATGCTGCCTTACAGTAACTAAATGTATACAGGTCAAAATCATCAGTTTCGGAATTAGACGTTTCTCCATCGTCCTGGAATTTGTGAGCGCAATCTGGGGTACTTGTTTTTGTTCTTGGCCACGGAAATTGGCATGGCATTGCTGTGTGTTAGATCATTCTCTTCAATGTGCTGCCAGAATTGCAATGTTTTGAAAAACTCCTGAGAGCTGCCAGGAGGCTTATATCATTTCATCAGGTTTTCCCACCTCCGTGTGAAACTTGTACATCTGTATGGCAAGCCAAAGTGCTTTTTATTCGAGAATTTCCGATATCGGAATTAAAATTCCCGATATCGGAAATTCATGACCTTCAATTTCCGATATCGGAAATTGAATGCCCGATATCGGAAATTGAATTCTCGATATCGGAAATTGAATTTCCGATATCGGAAATTGCAATTCCCGATATCGGAGATTGAATTTCCGATATCGGGAATTGCAATTTCCGATATCGGAAATTCGGGGACAATTTCCGATATCGGAAATTCAATCCCGTTATCGGAAATTCAATTTCCGATATCGGAAATGCAATTTCCGTTATCGGCAATTGTCACTGAATTCCCGATATCGGAAATTGCAACTCTAGGGTGCTCTCCACACTTGCCAAGGTTTCGTACAAAGTGCTCCCTCTACTCCCTAATTATATAATAAGGAAGGTCGCCCGATTTTGACAGCAAGGTAATTCTTCTTACCTTTCTAACTGATATCTATAGTATCACCTTTTAAATATTGGGTGCTATCTATAAATAATATGTATACGGATACAAAATGATTTGAATGGGGAGACAAATCAATTTGATGTAGCATCGAAATATTTGATCCAGTATCTAAATAATATGTATACGGATATAAAATAATTCGATATGATATCGAATTAAATTGTATGTAGACATATAATAATTAATGTCAACACGTAAAACAGCTCTGTGATTGGCTAATAATATGTGTCTACACCAACTGGCGATTTTTGTCCCCTACGGCCTACCATAAACGGGTCAAGGCCACAGCAGAAAATATCGAGGTTGGATCTGATGATGTTCGTGGTGCATAGAAATGTTAACGATGCGGTCATATTTGGGATCAAACATCAACTTCACGAAGGCCATAAATGCTTCAACTTCTCCGCATGATATCTCGAGCTACACTCCACCGAATTTTTTTGAAGTTCACGGAAAGTTGTCTTTGTTAACCTGAATAGGTCAAAGTCACTGTCATTTGGACAGAGGTTAAGGTACATGAACAATCTTATGTTGATGCATGTCCTTTTTATCTTGACAGAACACATTCGAATATTATGTTCACCATTTGACTGCAAAGAGGTCAAAGGTCAACTTCACGGTGGCCATAAATTGTGGCCCATCTCATACTGCGCATATAGTGGGTGCGAAGGGCGGGGCATATGTGTTCCTGTGGATACATTCATTTCAAGTTTTAGAGATTTTGTAATATAATTAGATCCATTTTACCTTATACTGTAAAAGAAATAGTTCCGGACCACCCATTCGTAATAAGGTTCTAGTAAACCCTGCAGAGGTAAATGTGATTCTCTATAGAATAGCAGGTATAACCTTAGTTTAAAAGATATTGTGCGAACAGCATTGGACCTTCTTTCATTGTTTTACTTGGTGTTGATATATGGTCAAGATTGATCATCCTCATTATGCGACTGGATCATTTCTTGCGATATCTCGTCTGGATATGGCCAGAGTCAGCTTGAATAGACTTCAACAAAATATTTTAAGTTACACTTTGACCTTGAAAAAGAAATCACAGTCAGTCAACTTCTTTCAGTTGTGATTGATAAGATAAATATGCTACGCGAGGTGGTGTAATTCTAGAAACGCTAACTCCAAACCTCCCAGATATATTGTACTAACAAAATCATTGTATAATTTGACCTTTCTTTTTAACAAGAGCCAAAACTGGTTTCAATATACGCCCGCACACCATTCAACCAGACTTAAATTTCCCGATTTCTAGGGCGCAAATTTAGCTTAATCACCACATGGTCTCGTTTTGAAATACAGCGACCCTTGATATTATGGCCAAGATATCAGCAGGGGTTTTCTCCCCCCCCCCCCCCCCCCATCAATGTTAAGGAACCGATCTAACCAAAGGACACATTGCACAACCTAGAACTGGGGAGACATCTCAAAACGTGAAATTTGACCACATTCCACACCGCCGAATTAGAGTTGTAAGAACACCGAATCAAGACTCGCGATTATTTTCTGATGTTCTGGCTGAGTGACCTTGAACTCAACATCTCCCCTAAAATATCCACGAGCGAAAAACTGCAATTTCAATTTCCTGAATGTTGGGCCAATGACCTTGATCTTTGATCTCAATTTTAGGGTGGATACTTCATGTAAGGAAGCACGAGAGAGACTATAAGAGGGTGGAAAACCTGCACCATTCTCTTATTTTCAGCCGTACAAGTGCCATATTAATGAAACACAATGTGGTTCAAAGTAGTTTCCTTGTACAGCAGAGTACAGCTCTGTCTTTGTCAACGCTCTTTGCACCTTCTTAATGGAAGGAAATGAAGTTGACTTTTCAATTTGTCATCAGGAACATGACCTTTTCTCGGTACGGCAGAATGCAGCGGCACAATGGAAAATCAGAGAGTTTTCTTCTGCCGGCACTTTGAACCGACAGAATGGAAAGAAGGGTGAGCCTAACCCTGTAACGTGACAATGAAGCGCATCAGAATGAACATGTCTTTCTTGAGAGCGTCACTTTGCAACGTCACAATCAAAGTCAAATCCTGCTTACCAGCATCACAATATAACACAATGACTTCTTCCCTCTACGGCAGAATGGAACGGCACAATGGAAAATGAAAGACTCTCTCTCTTTCTGCCCGCCGGCACTTTGAACCGGCAGAATGAAAGGAAGGGTTGAGCCTAACCCTGTAACGTCACAATGAAGTCCGTCAGAATGAAGATGTCTTTGTTGAGAGCGTCACTTTGCAACGTCACAATCAAAGCCAGTCCTGCTTTCTAATTGGAGGTAGTTGCTATACAAGGTACCTGTTTTGTCAGTACGGCAGAATGGAACGACACAATGAAAAATTTAAGACCATATTTTTTCGAACCGACGCTGCAACCTCACAATGAAAGACAGTCCCTTACCTCTTTACGGCAGAATGCAGCGACACAATCGAAGATGAGAGAATTTTCTTCTACCGACACTTTGAACCGGCAGAATGGAAGGAAGGGTGAGCCTAACCCTGTAACGTCACAATGAAGTGCGTCAGAATGAACATGTCTTTCTTCAGAGCGTCACTTTGCAACGTCACAATCAAAGTAAATCCTGCTTCTCAGCATCACATAACACAATCACTTTTTCCCTCTACGGCAGAATGGAACGGCACAATGGAAAATGAAAGACTTTCTTTCTGCCGGCACTTTGAAGCGACAGAATGGAAGAGAGCCTAACCCTGTAACGTCACAATGAAGTGCGTCAGAATGAACATGTCTTTCATCAGAGCGTCACTTTGCAACGTCACAATCAAAGTCAATCCTGCTTACCAGCATCACAATATAACACAATCACTTTTTCCCTCTACGACAGAATGGAACGGCACAATGGAAAATGAAAGACTTTCTTTCTGCCGGCACTTTGAAGCGACAGAATGGAAGGAAATAAAGTGTTTAATTGATCATCAGAAACATTACTTTTTCTCGGTACGGCAGAATGGCACGTCACAATGAAAAATTTAAGACCATCTTTTTTCGTACTGACGCTGCAGCGTCACAATGAAACACAGTCACTTTAGTTCTTTACGGCAGAATGCAGCGGCACAATGGAAAATCAGAAAGTAGACTTTTCTTCTGCCGGCACTTTGAACCGGCAGAATGGAAGGAAAGGGTGAACCTAACCCTGTAACGTCACAATGAAGTACGTCAGAATGAAGATGTTTTTCTTGAGAGCGTCACTTTGCAACGTCACAATCAAAGCCAATCCTTCTTTCTAATTGGAGATAGTTGCTAAATAATTAGCTATTACACTATACAAGGTACAATTTGACATTCGACTTGACATACATTCCGTGACACTGCTTTGACACTCACCTAAACATACATTCCTCCCTAATACAGCTTTGACACCCGATTGCACGTACATTTTTCCCTAATACCGCTTTGACACTGCACTTCAGATATATTCCTTCCTAACAGTGCTTTGAAAGTCAACTTCAAGCACACTCATGCTGAACGCCCAGCTTCGACATTACCCTAGTTACGCTTTGGTGGAGAAATTATCTGACTTCTATAGCTGAAATGACCCTAAACCTGATAGTTATGAAGCATACCTAACCCTAAGTCCTAATACCGCTTTGACACTCAACATTACATACATTCCTCCCTAACACCGCTTTGACACTCGACTTCACATACATTCCTCCCTAACACCGCTTTGACAGTCAACTTCACATACATTCCTCCCTAACACCGCTTTGACATTCAACTTCAAATACGTTCCTCCCTAACACCACTTTGACACTCGACTTCACATACATTCCTCCCTAACACCGCTTTGGCACTCGACGTGACATACATTCCTCCCTAACACTGGTTGACACTCGACTTCACGTACATTCCTCCCTAACACCGCTTTGACACTCGATTTGACGTACATTCCTCCCTAACACCGCTTTGACACTCGACTTGACGTACATTCCTCCCTAACATCGCTTTGACACTCGACTTCACATACATTCCTCCCTAACACCGCTTTGACACTTGACTCCACGTACATTCCTCCCTAACAACAATTTGACATTCGACTTGACATACATTCCGTGACACTGCTTTGACACTCACCTAAACATACATTCCTCCCTAATACAGCTTTGACACTCGATTGCACGTACATTTTTCCCTAATACCGCTTTGACACTGCACTTCAGATATATTCCTTCCTAACAGTGCTTTGAAAGTCAACTTCAAGCACACTCATGCCTAACACCCAGCTTCGACATTACCCTAGTTACGCTTTGGTGGAGAAATTATCTGACTTCTATAGCTGAACTGACCCTAAACCTGATAGTTATGAAGCATACCTAAACCCTAAGTCCTAATCCCGCTTTGACACTCGACCCGACATACATTCCTCCCTAACACCGCTTTGACACTCGACTTCACATACATTCCTCCCTAACACTGCTTTGACAGTCGACTTGACATACATTCCTCCCTAACACCGCTTTGACATTCGACTTCAAATACGTTCCTCCCTAACACCGCTTTGACACTCGACTTCACGTATATTCCTCCCTAACACCGCTTTGCCACTCGACTTGACATACATTCCTCCCTAACACTGGTTGACACTCGACTTTACGTACATTCCTCCCTAACACCGCTTTGACACTCGACTTGACATACATTCCTCCCTAACACTGGTTGACACTGCCAAACGCCGTTTCTATGAAGAGATACATTACCGCAGTAGTATAGGCCGACAGGCAAAGTGATTTACCACTCTCAGCCCGACCACCGACCCCTTATGGAAATGTTTCAAAAGCCGCTAAAAGACACTCTTCGCCAATTTCGTGATCCTTACATGGAAGATGCACCAACATTACCAATACAAAACACAGCATCAAACAGACCTGATCCTTCGAAAATATGTTCCCTGAAATATTCGGGTCATTCCGGATGGCTTAAAGATTTATGACTTGAAACCGCCAACAAACACTCCACAGAAATGGAGTACTGATCAGGAGACATTCTCGGATTTAAGACCTGGTGACAGGGGGACGCACCGCCCCCTCCCCCTACTCCTTGCCTCCGCACTGGAGGATGTGTTCGGGTAATGATAACATTTGCAGAGAATCGGCCTATTTATATAACAATAAATATTTTTACAACTAATCTTTACATAATTTGTGACGAGACGTATTTTCCACAAAATACTTAAGTTTTAGAACCCAAGCAGCTGAACTCGCGGATCAGTACACAGGCTCTGCTTTACTTTCCAAGGTCTCGCATGCATGCAGATTAAGAGATAGAACAGCGACCAAAGAAACTATCTAAGTAGCTGAACTGACGGATCACTGAACACAGGCTCTGCTTTACTTTCCAATTAAGTAAAACAATTGAGCCTAAACTTGCCATACACATGCCATACACATTGCCCATCATTTCACGATGGAGGGGATGTTTATGAATTGGTACACAACTGGAGTGGATGAAGCATGGCAAGGAAAGAATAATACATATCGGAAGGAAATACCAGGCGAGCTCTTTGGTAGCCTTGCTGTATATGTAGGCCTACATTTTTCAATCGATGTCAAATCCTCCTACATATATGTATGTAACATTGACACATTTTGTGTCTAAAAAAAATTAACAAAGAGTACGGTCAGTCTGTCACTTCATTCTTCTGATCACAGAAATCCTTGTATTTGAAATACTTGATACATTGAGAAAGAGACATTGTGCCGTGCACCCAAAAAAAAGAGAAATCCTTCTAGTTTTTATATTTTAAATAGATAAGTTGGAAATGTTGAATTAGATCGGTTGGATCATTCTGCCGTGATAAAAAAAAAGACTAATTAAATAGTTGATCAATTGAGAAAGTTTAATTGAGACATTCTGCCGTGATAAAAAAAAACGAGTACAAGGCCATAATTTTCATTGTGCCATTCTGCCGTCTTCCCCAAATAAGGGAGACTACGGTCATTCTGCCGCTTCATTCTGCCAGCCACAGTAATAGTCCTATTTGTAAATACTTGATAAATTGAGAGAGCTTCATTGTGCCATAGTGCCGTCGCCAAAATAAAAGGAGGCCAACACGGCCACGATTTTCATTCTGCCATTCTGACGTCTCCCCCAAAACAGACAGCATACGGCCATTCTGTCGCTTCATTCTGCCGGTCACAGAAATACTCCTTGTTCAATGTCCATGTATCACGGTCTCCAACCACCACCACCCACCCACCCTATTAAAGTTGAATGCCATTGGCGTAAACGCCAATAAGGAGAGGATATCTCTCTCGTGCTTTCTTACATGAAGTATGGACCAATTTTAGTATGAGGTACACTACAGGTCTCTCAATAATACATTTACTCGCAAAAAACAATAGATGTTTAATCCCGATTTTGGGGCAAACTGTCACAAATATAAACCGACTCGAACGTACATCGTCATCACATATGCTGTCCCGCCTCTTGGCGAGCATACACAAATAGGTCACAGTAAGCAATCTATTGGTCAAGAAGAGCCAAAGAGCTCGCATATCTCGTGCTGAGAAAAACTATGCCTTTGTGGAAAAATGATCAATATGTGATTCCTTGCAATCAGAACCCAAAATTTAGTTCAGAAAAGCTATATTCGGTTTCGATGTGAGTGAGTGAGTAGTAAGGTTTAACGTCGTTTTCAACCTTGTTTCAGTCATATCAGTTTCGATGTGATCTGGATTGACCTTTGATCTTGTGACCTCACAGTCAAAAGTTCGAAATCTACCAGTCCATAAAATCGAAAGTGATGATTCGAAGTGGGTTGATTGAATAACTTGGAAGTTTTGGGGCTAACAAAAATTTGGAAAACACGCACACACAGACAACGATTCTAAGGTCTGTCCATTTTAATTGGTCATCTACTTTGGAGCTTGTCAAACATCAATAATTTACTCTGCATACATTTTCCTTTTTGAAGCATGTATAACAAACCGAACTCTACAAAATGTGAACCATTACCCTGTGATATCGAGAATATATCCCGCTTGAAATAACTTTGTAATTCTCCCCTCAAAAATTCAACTCGGGTGTTTCATGTACCGAGTTCAATTATACAAGGAGACGTCATAATGTATTCGTGTTTGAGTTGACAAGGGCATTGGTGCCATACGAGGATATAACAAGCGCTCCATGGGGTGTGTCGCTTTTATCCTATGCCCAGTGAAATTGCCGAATGATAAACCACACACCTCTATGACAGTACACGGCATTATTGACCTTTATGCCAGTAAACACGAACACATTATGATGTCTCCCTATTTGCGCCCCGGTTCAAGAAACAATACTGGAGTTTTATATGGAGAGAATTACAAAGTTATTTCAAGCGTGATATATTATCAGTATGACGAAGTAATAGTGTTCATTGTGTACAGCTCAGTTTGTTATACGCGCTGCAAAAAAGAAACTATACGGAGTTTACTAATGATTTTTGACAAACTCCAAAGTAGAAGACTAATTATTATGTGCAGACTTTAGTATCCCCGACCGGGTCCGGGTGGGGGATAATGCATCTGTGGTATCAATTTAGAAAGGCTGGTTATAATCTTTTGAGATGTTTCGTGTCTGTAACATTTATATTAATTTGTATGTTAACCCATCGTCGCGAGCACAACACATTAGCCTTCTATTCTTTCCGGATCTGGTAGTTGCATGAAACGAGGTCCGTCGTATATCGTGGTGGCCAATCAATATTTGCCGTTTATAGACTGTGTGCGGTACGTGACTGAAATTTGCATTATTTACTTGAAACGAACATGCAAGCGCCTGCGTTGTATCCCATAATTGAGAAGTAAATTGGAGGTACAAGTAAAATAATGACCTTTTAATCAGAAGATCACGAGTTCGACAGGCGTGACGTACTCATGAAGAACGCACTTATAACGAGTCCGTGTGTTCACCATCTAATTCAAACTCAAAAATCGGGTCAAGGTCGTCATCTTCAATAGGCTTCTGATGCATCGCCAGTTGAAAGTCTTATACGGATTGGAGAGCTGGAGATTGTGGTAACGTCGCTGATGGACGGACAGACGGCCGAATTTAGCCGAGAAGTAAAAACCTCGCTCAACCAATTGTAACCGTAAAAATTAGTTCAGCGTCGCCTAAGTGATTCGGGCAGATGATATTTGTACCAACCACTATACGCGACGGGATACATACTAACACTGTCGTAGATTATTTTTAGTATCACGTTCAACAAGAAATTAGCTAAAAGAGACTGATTACAGAAAATATCGGCACGAAAAAGCGGATGATCCCAAACTGAACATCTTCGGATGCTTGACAAAGAGTTACAGAATACAAATACAAAGATGCCACAGTCGTTATACATTGACGGTCGTCATTATGTCTGGTAAACCTTATTTAAACAGATCGATAAAACCTCGCACGATTAACGGTACCCGGTATAGTGTTATATTCGTGTCAGCGATGAAACCGACACGGACGCAATTCCAGTTCTTTACAAAACCCGTTACCATAGCAACCAATAATATCGACGATCGAGAATTTCCCTCTTATTCCCGGAACGCCGTTGATGGCTGGTAAACTGATTGTCTTGCAGAAAACGATTCTATATCTAAATTGTCGATTTAAAGAAAAATACATTGTTTGTTGATCCAGACGATATTCTACGTATAAAATGTTTCAGGAAATATTCAATACCCTATATTACTGGCTAAAGAGACTTCGGGCTCTCTATTATTTGTTGACGACGTATCGAACAGATTTTATTACGGACTGGTGTAATAAAGGTTACCAAATGTGAATCGAATCCATACCACTTTCTTAACTGCAGCGGAACTGAAATGGAAAAATAAAAACTTGAAACGAACACATCATTTTTATAAACGTTTCTATTGCTTTTCATTTTTTTCCTTTCCACATCCATCCACATGGAAGTACATGTATATCTCAAACGCTCAGCGATTCGTGAGCGTACATTACGGCTTGCCTCCTTTGAGACAGACTGGAAAAATCACTGGGTATAACAAAAAAAATAAATAAAAATTACGTAACGTAATTAGGGAATCATTCACATGTATAACTTTGGAATGTGATGTTTCAAGCATTTTTGTTGTAATTATTTCACAACTGCCCGTATGCATCACATGTACTATGTATCACACGAGTGCCGTGTCCAAGATGTCGCATGTCTTTTTCAATCAGGTTAACCCAAAAGATCCAGCGCCAAGGTCGAGGTCAAGCGCCAATGACAAGGCCGCACCCCATCATACCACATCGAATGTACAGATGATATCCATACGCCATGAAATCACAAGTTTAAATTACACGTCCATTATGTATTAGTTATTATAAGAGCACCGTTTTCTCGTAGGACTATCGCTGGTAGGATATATGATAAATCCTTACGAAATAAATAAATTGGATCACGAAAGTAGTTATTGGAGAACATCACTGGTTCCTTCAAGAAGTACACGGTAAACTATCGATCGATTTCAAACAGACGACCAGAGATGACCAAAGGTTCTGAGAGTGTTTTATCCAACGAAGGTATTTCCGCTGATATGTTGTTGTTGTTTCCAAGAAGATCTAGATGCATGCCCCGTCCTTCTTTAATACTGCGGATGCACTCTTCCGGAACGCGGCCCTTCACATGTCCCACTTGTTCGTGCTTGTAAACAAGTCCAGGGGACACAGACTCATTCAGTGTCAGAAATCTATCGGTAGAGCTCAAGAGCTCCGGAATCGCTCGGCTCTGTTCGGACGGCTTTTCTTTGCTGAGTAATGGTAGGGATATTTTCTCTTCAACAGTACACCAGGGCCTAGGATTTTCGAGCGAATGTTCGTCTCCGCTGAATTCAGGTCGCAAACAATTGTCAGTTTTGTCGCTGACGACATTTTCCGCCATTAGAATCTGACAACCTTCCCGGCTGAGTCCGTCAGTGGACAGTGGCGAATGATTATTTTCGGCTGTTATTGTCTCATAGTTGTTACTGGTATCCGAGGTAATATCCAGCAATGAGCGGATAGGCTCGCAATCATACGAATTATCGAAAATTCGTCTCTTCACCCTTTTGTACCTACTTCCGGGTCGATGTTTCTTCAGGGATTGTTTCCCTTTTCCGGGCGTATTCTTTTTCGCTTCCAAAAGGTCAAGGTCGACCAGACGGATCAGTTCGACTGTTTGAGACTGTAATTCCAGCAATAATGGAGAACAAATTGTGGAAGAATGCATGATATCCTCTTCCAGAGCATATCGAGGCAGCGAATAGATGCGCACAATCGGCCCAAATTGTCGTAAGAACGTAGGTCGTGTCATCTGGCATTTCCACAACACATGAGACAAGATAAGGTAATTGTCCTCACTGTGGAGAGAAATAAATATTCATCATTTTTTCGTTTGAATCAGTTCATTGAAAGTTGGCTGGAAACTGTTACATATTTAATACAAGTGGTTCGAGAAGTTGTTCAGTGAGACTAACCATTCACTAAGGTTAGAGAGGGCACAAGCGGCCTATCTAGGTGAAGAATTAATTTAAAATGTACACTCTCAAAACGCAAATGTTAGATTTAACATCTAGAGGGTTGGAGGAGGGAAAACATTTAGAAAGTGTTGTGTTCACCACTTTTGAGTGTTGAATGCAACATTTTAAGCTGTTGCGTCCAACACTTAAAAGTGGTGAAACAACACGTTCTAAATGCTTTCCCTCTAACATTTGCGTTTAGAGTGTAACAGCAATTCATGGAGAGTGAATACTTCAAAGCTGTCCCCCTACTTCTATGTTTCAACCACTTCTAAACCACTCTGCATTCAGATCGTCATGTGACTGAATTCCTCTTTTACCTGTCAGCTTCTGGGACTTTGAGCTTATAAGACATCAGTGGTTCATCGTCACTCCACTGGAACAGAGAGTCTACATCCTCGTCCTCTTCGTCCGAAGGCACAGACGAGAACAAATTATGGTCCACATTCGATTCCTTCCCTGAAATAGAAATCCCAAACACATAGAAAATAGAACATGAGATTGATCTAATCAAAACCCCTCGGCTTTCCCCAAGTGATCGAGACCGATGTGTAGTGTGCAGATATAACTGGTTACATTCAAACATAACCAAGATTAGTACACCTGAAAAGTTGCATAACTCCATAAAATAAAGGCTGAGACGGATTTGTTTTGTACGCTTCAAGGATACAACTAGATAACTAAGTTTTCAAAATTTAGCAGCTTTACCGAACACCGATCTGCAGATATAACTTGTACATTCAACTACAGATCACAAAATCGGAGATTATTACATCCGAAAGGGGCATAACTCCATAAAATATGGGCCGAGACAACTAATTGTTTTGTAGGTATCTAGACTATAACTGGATAAAAAAAGTTTCCTCATAATTTGGTAGCTGTACCAAACACAGTTAATTATATGTACTGCTTACATTCAAGCATCACACAATCAGAGACAACTGCACCCGAGGCGATTAATTTTTTGTTCACTTCTAGAATACAACAATATAAATAAGTTTCCAAAATATAGCAGCTGTATCGAACAGTTCTGCAGATATAGTTGGTTACATTCAAGCATATAGGACAGAAATAGAAATTAATATATCTGTAAAGGGGCATAGCTCTGTAAAATATGGGCGCAGGGGAGCCACTTTCGATAGGCGTCTGGTTTAGCACCAGATAAATAAGTGTTCAAAATTTGGCGGTTGTGTCTCAAGCGGTTTCGCCTAGGAAGCGGTAACGAACGGACGGACGTACATGGCGACGACAATACGTCGAGACCAAAAAACCGTAATATGTGCCATTACAAGCGTCTGGTCCGTCATTCATAATTCAACCGTCGTACATTAAAGAATATCCGCGTCCATAATCCAAAGACCTTTTCCATATCCATATAACAGCATTAGCAGAATGCATATGCCATAGCCTATGCAGAATCATACAAGGGTCATGGCATTCCAGAATCATACAAGGGTCATGGCATTCCAGAATCATCATACAAGGGTCATGGCATTCCAGAATCATCATACAAGGGTCATGGCATTCCAGAATCATACAAGGGTCATGGCATTCCAGAATCATACAAGGGTCATGGCATTCCAGAATCATACAAGGGTCATGGCATTCCAAAGCTCCATCAAGTCGAATTCGTTGCAGATATTTACATGACCGGCATTCTATACTATGAACTGGAGCGGGTAAGCTCTATTTGAAATTGATTTACCAATGAAATAGGTCTCTTTCAAGCAAGAATAGCACATTTGGTTCAAGAAAACCAATCCGAAACATGTCCACTCAGTCTCCTTACTGACTGGACGAATATTCATCTTCTAACAGTGTAAAAAGAGAAACTGTATCATGGTATGCCATCAACAACTCACCAGCAATAAACTATCAATGTCAAAATACGTATACATATATATATATGAATACGAGTTGTTTAGGGGAGGGGGGGGGGGAGGGGCAGTGTAACCAATCATTGATTGTCTTGAATGGTACACATGTGACAATTTGTACTTTAGAATTTCTATAATCTGTCGCTACTATTACATTATCGCACATATACATGATCAAAGTTGAATGTCTCAGGATTTATTGACCGGTAGTTATTGTTCTACTTCTAAAGAGCTGCTAGACTGTTTATCCACAGCTAGACTGAACTACAGGGAATATCTCACATCTATGGACCACTGCAGACTGATACTCATAAGATCGCACTGCCAATGTGACATATTTTCGCTGTAAAGCGATTTGACCAACGTATGTAAGATTTGACCAACGTAGACCATTGCAACGTGACCAAGAGTACTCCTGTGGGTACGCTCATACTATTCAGCTTGTATCACTGGCGTCCCTTCTCTCCTTGTTCCCCGAACGAGGAGAGTATAGGGACGTCAGTGATACAAGCTGTTTATCAGCGTATCCTGTGGGGTACTACAGATATTGTGTTTAGGCCCGACATAAAATCTTACCGATGAAAGACGAGCCGTAAAACTCCCACGGGACTCCGTTCTCGGTCTGCGCATATCCGTTAATATCTCCTAGGTAACCTGTGATGTCAAACAGATAGGACAATATTAGTCCGATATGGAAGAAGAATCGTATGAACAATTGGACTGATCGTTCTCCCTGCGGGATTAAAGCTCGATAATATTGCTGTAACGGCACACGGGTCGATATCGGTCTATGTTAAAATGTACAAATATGAAGTAACAATTTTATTCATCTATGACCGAAGAGAAAATATTAAACTGTTCGTACTGAGTCGATATGGGCGATTACAAGACGATCACCAGCTCTAAGTCAACCCCTGACCGTCATCCACTGTATTTTCTTCCAATCTACCTCATATATTCTGTGAATTGCTCCAAGCATAAAGAGGCCACACTACAAGCGGTATGTTGCACGACTGCAGTTTGTTGCTCACTGGACTTTCGAAATCGGCATGGGGCCATATTTGTCAATCATGAAGAAAGCCCTATCAATTCTCAATCATTAAGCCCTATCAGTTCTCAATCATTAAGCCCTATTATCATTTTCTATCTATCTGTACTGAACTGGTATCCCTTGGCGAAATGGTTAGACTCGGATATGACATCAATATTTGCCGAATAGTCCGCCTGTCCATACACCGAATAATAATAATATAATAATAATAATAATACTTTATTTCAGACTCAGTGGTCCATACATAGTGGGATGTAGGTTATTTACAGGAACTCACAATGGTCCGTACAATCTCTCCCTCCATTCGGCTTGTAACAGTGAGAAGACAGTTAGATCACAATTCTGTAGTGTGACGAGCAACGCATTATCAGAGGTCTCAATTCTCTCTTTAAATCGGAAGATAGACTTGCGTATCAATTCTCCAAATGACATAATACTATTGGTTACAAACATGTTACTAGCGCTGCAGTCTCGCCTATAACACATAAGCCATCTAAATGAGTTATTATACATAACACGTAAGCTATTGTAGTTTTTTTTGGTATAGGAATGCCACAGCTGACAACAGTAAATATTGGAACAGTAGGCACGGAACAGTGCCTTTTTAACAAGATTCGTACATGCATGGAATTTCCTTAGCAAGACATTGGCCCGTATACATAGCTTCCTTTTCTGATGTTCAATGTCCTTATTGTCAGTTCGGTCATATGACATAATATGGCCTAAGTAACAGTAATTCTCCACATATTCAAGGGCAATGCCATTAAGTTTAACAGATGGAATGTTGCACAACTTGTAACCCTTGGGTTTAAAGAGCATACATACTGTTTTCTTTGTATTGTATATCATATCATGTGAAGATGAGTATATCTCACATTCATTAAGTAAAATCTGCATCGATCTAGCTGATGGACAGATCAAACACATATCATCAGCATATATTAAGTGATTGATAAAAACACCAGCTATATACCTGTTGTCCAGGTGTTACAATGAAAGTAGTTCGACCCTGACTATTCACTGCTGGTGAATATTAGACACTAAGTACTTAATGGAAGTCACGAAAGCCAATTCAGAAAGTAAAGTTGCGCGGCTTGTAATATCTGGCATAGGCGTGTACCCATGCGACACGGGGACGATATACTCTCGTAACTTTCTCCGCCTCAGCTATTTTTAATGTTCAAGATACTGGGTTATCAATAAGATTGCGTGAAAATGGACAATGACAATGTTCCAAGCGGCTGCAAATAACCTTCGAGATTGAAAGGCGATCCGCATCTTTGCCACGCCACCATCGGACAGAATCCATTTTGCTGGGGGTTGTAATCTTGACCTTGGTTTGCCCTTGATATTTGATAGAGCATGTGCAACACCAACAAACCAGGCAATGTTAAAGACCTGACGAGTGTTACCAATGTTACCTGAAATCACCTCATGGGGTCACAACCTTGACCCACCTGAAGCTTATTGCCTCATTTGGATAGGAAATGGCAAACCAGTCGGAGATGTAAAACCAAGTATTTTGAATGTTCCGGCAGAACCTGCGCTACGAGAATCAGCTCAGATATGGACGAGAATTCGGATTGTATAATAACTTACCATTGAGGAGAATGGAGATCTCACGAGAATGATCGTTATCCATGGCGGCCAGCAGCTGATCGGCTCCATATGACAGTAACAGGCGAACAATACCCACATTGTTGTTGTCCACGGGACCCTGTATCGGCCTGTAATGATTTCAAACATCAATGTTACTTTTATTTAGATGCATATCACTGGGAAAATATACCGGATTCTGATATATGGCTGATGTCAACCGGTGTATGGTATGTGTTTGTATGGTACGTTCTGTTATCTATAATTGTGGTGTATACCCAGGTCTGAAGAACCAAAATGTTGCAGTTCCACTGAGATACCCAGGTCAAACCAGTTAACCAAATCTGTCCCCCAAGCGTTGAGAGTATGTGCCAAACGTTTTTCGTGAACTCCGCGAACGCTGTGTGTAACCGATTGCAGTTTTTCTTCCCAAATGTATTCTAATTGATTATTAATGTTAATACATCATTATTATATATATGCTCCAATGTATGTGGTTTGTTTGCTGACAAACATAACCAACAATGATGTGGCGCTCACGTTGGCGTATTCCGTGTGGCCGTAGTGTTCCTTACTGAGACCTGGCTTTTTGGCGACGCAGAATCGCTTTCACCAGTCAAGTCGTATTTTCATTCAACTGATGATATCGTGCCAGGAAAAGCCGTTTATAGGATTTACTGTGATGAAATTGCCATAATATGATGGCGATCTGGTTCACCATGGTTCTCCACAGAGTATGTCACCGTGGTCGACAAGGACTGAACATATCAGTCTTCAGTCTTTTTGGAACTACACATGTATAACTAACGCATTCACTTTAATGAACCGTCCAACAATCACAAACTAATCATGTTAGTCATTAATGACCCATGGATGGGGGCTTTAGAGAGTTTCAAAAGCGAAAGTCTGTTTTGGCATGAATGTAAGGGACAGAAAGAAGGGGGACTCATAAACGCCCTCATAGGTAATATTCCGTTATTTCGTGCGGCTCGGGTATCCCATACCTTCAGTCACACACCACTAACCCCAGAACGTTTGGTTAAAGTGCTTGTGAATACCCACCCTTGACATCATGTGTTATTATTACCCGCTCACATGTCACCAATTGGTGAGTATACGTATATGAGTATACCTGCAATATTGAATGTAGACGCGACATGCGATATATACTATTTTATCTACAGTCTTTACTGTACAATAAATCATCGCATTACACCGGACTCTACAATTCGCACCATGAGAACTCAGTGTTATGTCGGGGGTCAGTGACTATTTGTCCGCCCAGACAAACCCGTTTTCAAAAACTCGTTCGATCACGTTCTTCCTAATTCCAATCACCTGATATTGCAGTATTTCATACGTAGTTAAGTTAACCCACTTCCAAAATAAATACGTTTTGTGGTGGAATACAAGATGAGAAAGTCACTGTACATGAATCCTATAAATCACATAATCATGTACCGGTACCTCGGCAGATCAGATAAAAAAAAATGACAAGATGGCATAAAACCAATTTCCGACAGTACAATCCGCTGGGTATTTTCTCTCTATACATTAGTCTGGACCGTTTAAATGTCCGACCATATAACGACAGCTGGCCTAATGAATGAGAATCGTCGTAAGGTATACCTTGCGTACTACCATAGTACAATATAATAAGGACGCTAATCCGATATATATTTTTATACGCTTCATACGGATAAAACAACTTCAAAAGCTACCAATCATGCCGATTTCACTATATTATATGACGTTCCGAGTGGATACGACGCTGAAATTTCAAGCGCATATTCCAATTTTTCTTGACGTTTATACTGACGGGTTCTTTGAAAAGTTACTCGATTGTGAGGATTTCAACTCTCACGTATTTCTCGAGATTTCACGCTCGTATTTATACGTCGTCGGCTTGTACATCGTTGATTTGATGCTCAAATTAACACGCTTATGAGAATTCGATGCACATACACCGACACATGCTGGGGAATTAGTGGTACGAATTGACACGTTCTTGGGAGTACTTGACGAGGACACTGGCATGGTCCGTGTAACCTTGCACAATTCAATTTTCGTTTTTTGTTTTTGGTTTCTCAAAATCAAAAATTGAAAATTGACCGTCAATTTTCAATTTTCGTTTTTCGTTTCACTTGTCCCAAAAATGAAAATCAAATAATGAAAATTGCCTCGACTTGTCCGTTTTTCGTTTTTTGATTTTAACTTTGACTCGTCAATGTTAACTGCGCACGCGCAAGACTTATGATGTCACTTTCGGTTCGCGGAGTAGTATGGAAAGCGCAAATCGGATTGTTTAGGCAGGTGTGGAGCATAATATGGAAAAACAGTAGGGGGCAAGATGTGGGAGTTTCACTACACTATAGATCCCTGGAGCCAGGCATTCGAGCTAGAATATAATGGGCCAACTGCGCATAAGCGAGTAGGCAATCGTGCAGCAGGTGTGAAGCATTATATGGAGAACAACGGGGTTGATACACATGGGAGTTTCATTAAAGTAGGGTAGTATAATAAATACGTGGGTACCCTAATCACATCTTCATTTTATCTAGCCAATTTCTACGTTCCCACTTCGAACTTCCCTTGATATATCTGGACCCCTTCAATGTTCAAATAACTTATAAATAGACACGAGACGTCACTGACCTCGAAAACATTTGAAATTCGAAATGGGTCGCACAAGAGCGTTATTGATTGGCTGACCTAATTAGTGGGCACCTTATTAGGAGGAAAGACGCCGCTAATAGAGGATGATGTCACTCAACGTGGCTTCATTCGCAATCGATGTACGCTCTGATTGGTTCTTCTGTCGTTAGTAGGTGAAATTTACACCTCGGATTTTGAACACTGAAGGGGTCAGATGAATCAAGGCAGGTTCGAAGTGGGAACGTAGAAATTGGCTCGATAAAATGAAGATGCCTAATCATAACCCCCAAGGAAACTTCCCACGTCGATGCGTTGAAGCGTTTGACACCCACACTTGCGTTGAAGCGTTTTTGACGCTGAACGTTGACGAGCATCTGAACGCTCCAACGATCCAGGTCCCAAAAATAGAGAATGAAGATTGGACCTGAAGCGTTGAAGCATTCAGACGTCTGACATCAAACGTGGCGATTGTGTGCTTGTTTGAAATGGTGGTTTACGGGCCGCATACTTACTCTTATTGGTATTAAATCTTTGTTGGTATCTTTATAAATACTATATTTCAAATCAATAGCAAATAGCGGTTGTCTGCATGAATGCTGTTCGCTTTTGTAGCGCTCTAAACATCTATTTTTAGAAATGAGAAAATCTAAGACTGCGTTCTGATTGGCTCAGGCCTCAAGGCCAATAACCATTGAGAACAGCGGGATGCCACATATCCAGACCTGTCTGGTGCATCTTCACAAGTCCAGGTAAATCGTGAATCCCCGCACATAGACTGCAGTACTCTCTGTTAATTCAAGATATTAACAGACAGTGATAGTGTACTGTTCCAGCTGTCTCCCCTTCAGAGATTGGTCATTCGACTCCGCCATTTCAAACTAAGACGAGCATTTTCATTGGATCACTATTTATAGGAGCCACCCCAATCTTCATACACAACCACGTGACTGTCTCAGTTGACCGATGACATAGCGCGGCATCGTTTTCGATTTCAAAATCTGGCGTATAACTGGGAAAATGTTGTTGTTGCTGCATCAGCCTATCATTGGCCCTCCGTAGAAGGGTCCAATACTATAGGCTATCCCCGCACAGGGTTTACTTGGACATTTTTGGTGATTCGAGTGAGTTCTTGAGTCGTTGCCTCAATCTCGAACATTTCATCCCCGAGGTTATTTTGAATTAGCATGTCGGTATCCCAAGCCGGCGGTTTTTGCCTTGACTCTCGATGTCGATTTCAGCCTGACATCAAAGTTATGCCAGCGATGTCACATCTCAAACCGTCCAGCTAGTGGATTGGAGTAATGAGCTAGCTGAACCTGTTGAATAATTGGTTTGATTTAGAGGATACCCCTTGATCTTTTTTTTATCCAGAACTATCGTGTGCAACCATGCAACCAAGGCAATGTATAGATACCCTAACAAATCGATCAATACACTGGCTCCCGAGGATGGCCTGGTGGGCCACATGCCTCTCACGCTCCACACCTCTCATACGACACGATTTGCGTTTTCTATTCTACTCGTCGTACCGGAAGTGACATGATAACCCGTCCACATGAGAACTTAACATAGATACGTCAAAGTTAAAATCAAAAAACGAAAAACGGACAAGTCGAGGCAATTTTCAATATTTGATTTTCATTTTTGCGTGAAGCAAAACGAAAAACGAAAATTGAAAATTGACTGTCAAATATCAATTTTCGTTTTTTGTTTTTGTAATCCCAGAATCAAAAATTGAAAATTGACGGTCAAATTTCAATTTTTGATTTTCAGAACACAAAAACAAAAAACGAAAATTGAAAATTGACGGTCAATTTTCAATTTTTGATTTTGAGAAACCAAAAACAAAAAACGAAAATTGAAAATTGACGGTCAAATTTCAATTTTTGATTGTAACACAAAAACAAAAAACGAAAATTGAAAATTGACGGTCAATTTTCAATTTTTGATTGTGAGAACACAAAAACAAAAAACGAAAATTGAAAATTGACGGTCAATTTTCAATTTTTGATTTTGAGAACACAAAAACAAAAAAACGAAAATTGAATTGTGCAAGGTTACACGGACCTGGCATGATCTGTAGAGTTTGACGATCGTATATTGTGTGCTCATTTTTCATTTGACGCTCATATTGACACGTTATTGGGGACTTGACGCTCATATTGACACGTTATTTGGGACTTGACGCTCATATTGACGTTTAAATTCGGTATTTTAAATCCTATGGCACGTTCTTCTAACATTTTACGCTTGTATCGCCATATTCTTCAAGGATTGGATTCTCAAACTGACAAATGCTTCGGGGATTCGACATTCTTCGGGTATTTGACGTTCATATAGATATCTTCAGAGTATTTGACGTTCTAGTCATTTGGAATCTTACCGTCTCACATCTATAGCGGCATATTTTGTTTCTTTGGGGATAAATCGATCATACTAACGCGTCCTTTCGAGATCAGTCTCTCCTACTTAAAAGCATACTTCGTTTGTAAGTGAGGAATTTACGCTCGTATTAACAAGATCCTTTGAGATCTGATGCTAATCAGGGAAAGTACAATAACGTTTATTTTATGGTCTCTGTGCTAATATAGCACATAACCAGGAAATTGGACGCCCCCGTTTGCTACATTCCATATATTTTACATTAGTATGCGCTGAATTCCCCTGGATTTTTCAATCATTCATGCAAATCGGAAGTTCGAACTTGGACACGGTACATCAATGTATCAACATATTCGTTTATCTGACACCGGTTCAGTGGGCAAAGCGGACATCTGATCAAAAATATAACAGATAGGGTTTGTTATAATAACAAAACTATGACTCGCGATTTGTTTCGCTTTTGTTATCAGTAGCCACTCGCAACTTCCAGGGAATCTTCGGTGGCAGATATCCATTTCAAATGGGGTTCTGAACCATTTACGAGGTCATGTGACTTCTAACAAATGTGAAAACAATGACGTCACTATATAACTGAACCAGGCAAACGTTCATGTTAAATGGGGGAGAGAGAGAGAGAATTAAGGTTTAACGTCGCGTTCTGCAATATTTCAGCTATATAGCGACGACCAAACAAAATTCTAAGTATTCAAGTTAATAACTCAGTAAACTAATGCGTTAAAACAAGTACAAACATTAAAATTTGTACAACAAACCAATCACTCTCAAATAATCTAAAATACAATCTTCTTTTATTCGACTGAAAAGATCTTCCAGCGTAGCTGCTCGATAAAAAGTATCTCTTACAATCTTAACATCTATACAGTCTAATAAGAATATGTTTCACCGTGAGATCTTCGTGGCATGAAATACACCTGGTTTGCGCTTTGAACATTCACATCCATTCCTCAGGTCTATATACTCAAGACGAACCATGGCCAAGAGATGATGAACATACATACCGGTACATGATTTCAATACATCGGAGATATGTAATTTATAATTTGCCGATCGACGGTTCCTTCGTCCGCGACGTTCAGGGTTTGGTTTTTGATTCATGCGTTTGCGATTCTGACGCGTCACGTGGAGAAATACCGGTAGGCCGACACGTGTCGTTATGGTAGTTTTAAAATGCTGTTAAACCGCTGTCATAACATGAAGTGTCCGGATTCAGGTACAATCTGCCTCTTCACCGAGTTGACAGGATAGGTGACCTATATATACAGTAAACTGCTCACCCAACGTATGTGTTTTTAATCGGTCAAATAGTGGACATGACGGAGTTAGGAGGTATCTAGCTAAGATTCATAGCGTCTCCCTTCCCTCAACGCTATGCCGACGACAAATACATTCCCTGGTGGTAACTCGAACATTTCCATGGCGCCCTATTGGACCTTCATTAACTTGAGAACATGGGCCGCCATGAATAAAAATACCATAATCGATGTTGTGATCATCATCCCCTGTATACACGGGGTCAATAATGACGGAAATGCCCATCTTCTTGACCCTCGATTTCAGGTGATTTTGAGGCTCCATAGGGACAATTTTAACGTCTGTAATTAATATATGACCAACGAAGGGCCAGCTAGTCTGCCATTTCTGTATTTTTATTCATGGCGGCTCATTTTCTCATGTTAATGAAGGTCCAATAGGGCGCAAAGGCAATAATAAGTGCCCCAGGGAAATGCTCGAGTTACCACCAGGGAAATGTATTTGTCGTCGGCATAGCGTTGAGGGAAGGGAGGCGCTATGAATCTTAGCTTGGAGGTATCATAAATATTGAAAAAAAGATAGCAAGAGAACTTACACATGTATGAGATATGAAGTATACATAGTAACCATGAGGTAAACGGTCACACGACACTGTTCTTTGTGTAAGTAGTTATTCTGGATCACATGTGAAGAAAGTGACGATATTCTATAATTAAAACCTCGCGTTAGTGACGCTTCATCGACATAATGTAAAACACGGGCTTCAATAATCCATCGTTTCAGGGCAGTGAAATATTGTACATACAAAATCGGGTAACAAAATTAAATAGATTCTTCATAAGGCAAAAGTCAATGCATCATGCATGAATATATCATTAATAATACTGTATTATAAAACCCATATTAGTTCGTTTTTACGGCCGGCGGCGGAATTTCCGGGCAGCCTAGCCCAGCTTAGCCAGGATAATTATAAAACTGAAGATATGTGATCGCCATAAATGTTCTCCCTGCTTCCTTTCGACGTGACTGCTCCACGATTTGGCTCAGTGCCACTTACGGACCAAAACAACGCACAGCCGTCAAAGAACGTGCCTTGAATATACTGTGAGAAAACCGAGCGTTACTTCTGAACTTCCTTATCGCTCGTCTGGAATGTTATAGTTGATCTAGCGTTGTTAAGATAGAGCTGTGCATTCAGCAGTAATCATCCTTAATTGACGAGTCGCTATACACCCCTATAGTATTAATCGATAACATGCGATATGTATCCATCCAGTCATATATAGATTACACCTATACAATGTTAATTCATATTTATATTTACGATTTGCCCATTAAAATAAGTATGTTATTATTGCTTAATCGCCAGAAAAGTGGGGCGGGCGGATATTTTTTTCAGTTCTTACAAAATGTATGGAGTACTGGAAGCTGAATGTAATATTGTTAATACAATTTGCAGAATATTACACAAACTTTCCTAAATTCGAATTACTTCCCGAAGAAGACTTGCTTGCTTCGGCACACAGAATTTTTCAGACATGGCGGTAAAATAACAATAAAAAAATAAATAGTAATAATAAACGAAAGATTTTTTAATGAGACATTATCTGTGTGTGTTTGTTTTTTAACTTTAATCGAAGGCTCATTTATTTCTATCAAATAATGCGAGTACTTCAAGGACACGTAACAGTTGATTAATGTCCATATTATCAGAGGTTCATCGAGTTTTGTGAGAACGCCATGTATTTTTTCTTTCGTCTTAGCTATACAATCGTGACTCGTACCCACGCCTTCTCGAAATACGAAAGCGGATCTTGTTTTCGCTACCGAACTGTAAAGTTTCGTAAAGACGAGGTCGTGGAGTAATTTGTATCACCTGATCGTGAAAATTGACCGGGTTGGGTTGAATAAGACAAAATCTCCGTCATATGGTACTAACATAGATATTTATAGAAACCTATCCGCGGGTTGACATACATAGGAATCGACAGCCTGCCACGTAGCTATGGTTGTGAGCAATAATACACACACGCATAGATATATATACACACACAGGCGAGTTCAGAAATATGTGGGGACAATAGCGTCAGAATACGTGGAAATAAACTCAGCATGCAGGCGTACACAGTTTTCAATCCTGTTAATCTGAGCTGCTAATCTCTGGACTTGTCGTTTGGGTACAAGCGACAGGCCATGTTGAGAGATTACCTCTGTCGAGGTTGTATGGTACTAAGCTAGGAATAGGTTAAAGCGTAATCTTAGCAGTCAGAGATGCAGCAGGGACATTTACCGATGAGAACACGGGTATCGCCGGATGTAATATATATAAAAATAGTAATCTAATAGGCTGGAAGGAATATTTCGGACAGACAGGATGATCGATTGGGGGAATCGATCCCGGAACAGTATAATATTAAAACTGGAACCATAAAACAAATAGCTTCACCGATATGCAAAGGAAATATTCGATATTTCGCCGGACATTGCGGGATTATTTGATCACTAAATAATGATTGCACGCAGACAGCCGTGTGCACAGTTTGAAGATGCCCTAGTCGCCGCTTATCCTATATATCATTTCACCAACACACAAATACCCAGGAGCGTTTAACCGGTTGGAAGTCCATAATACTTTATAATGTGTGTCCATCCCTATGAATCAAAATGAATCACACATGTAGTGTTAAATTCCACAGATACTGAGGGACAAAGGACAGCGGGGAAAAAGTGTATATACATATCCACAAGTAGGGCATCGACCGCCTGCTTAACTGAAACACTACCCGGTAATCACTCAGTGTAGTTAGTATACCGTAAACATAACGTGTAGCTGAAAATGTAACAGCGCACACCTACCCAGTACACAGTATCCACTATGGATTTTTAGCAATTGTTTTACTTTACTTGATTGATTTAATAACGGATTAAGACTACTTAATAAATTTCAGACATCTACATATGACATGATACCAATAATTGCGTCACGTGAACATGGACAGTCCCTAAATGTCTTCGGCGGACACACCCGGCTTGACACTGGTCATCACGTGTGACACACCACTATCACTACATGTGTGGCACATCGCTATCTCTACACGTGTGACACATCATTATCACATGTGTCACACATCATCATCATCACTAAGATTGAGCTTTCTAGCATGTAAAAACATTTACATACATGTATTATACGCTGAGAACGATCGTCAATTCAATGCGATGTGGTTGACACGTTAAGACCTTGAGAGATCTGTTTGTGTCATATATTCGTGTTAACGGTAGTAATTAACTGGAGAGTGAACGGTGTTAACTGACTGGACATTGAACGGTTCTACATGATAGATGATTGAAAGTAGTAACTTTCAATCGGAGTGCAAACGATAATAATTGACGGGAGAGCGACAGCGATCGGCATTAGCTGACGGGAGAGGGATCAAGCGGTATTAACTAACGGTAGAGCGAACGGGACTAACTGACTGGAAGGCAAACGGTACTAATTGGCGGGGGAGCGAAAGGTACGAACTCGTCTGACAGAAAACTGTGCTATTTGGCGAGAACGCGACCGGTACTAACTCGCGGGAGAGCGAAAGATACCAAGCTACGGGAGAGCGAACGATACTCACTGACCCAAGAGCGAACGGTGATAACTGGCGGGAAAGTGAACGGTACTGAGGGTAGTGCGAACGGTACTGACGGGGGACTGAACGGTACTGAAGGGAGAGCGAGCGGTACTGAAGGGAGAGCGAACCGTACTGACGGGAGAGCGAACGGCACTGACGGGAGAGCGAGCGGACTGTACTGACGGAAGAGTGAACGGTACTAACTGGCAGGAAAGTGGACGATACTGACGAGAGAGCGAACGGTAATGACGGAAGAGCGAACGGTACTGACGGAAGAGTGAACGGTACTAACTGGCGGGAAAGCTAAGGGTACTAACGGGCGGGAGCGCAAACGATATAAAGTGACGAGAGGGCGCATGGTACTAACTAACGGAAAAGGGAACTGTACTAACTGATGGGACAGCGATCAGTACTACCTGGCGAGAGAGCGAACGATACTAACTGACTTGAAACCGAACGGTACTGACGGGAGTATGAACGGTACTGACGGGAATATTAACGGTACTGACCGGAATATGAACGGCACTGACGGGAGTGCGAAAGGCACTGACGGGAGTGCGAAAGACACTGACAGGAGAGCGACCAGCACTAAACGGTGGGAAACGAACGGTACTAATCGGCGAGAAAGTGATCAATACTAACTGGCAGAAAGCGGTCGGTGGCAAATGACCAGAGAGGGACAGTGAATGGTATTAATGAACGGGAGAGCGATCGGGAGTTACTGACAAGAGAGGAACAGTGAACGGTTCTAACTGACGGAAGAGCGATCGGGAGAAGCTGATAAGAGAGTGCCGCGAACGGCACTAATTGATGGGGGAGCGATCGGTAATAACTGACAAGAGAGGGACAGCGAACGGTACTAATTGACGGGAGAGCGATCGGTAGTAACTGACAAGAGAGGGACAGAGAACGGTACTAACTGATGGAAGAGCGATCGGCAGTAAGTGAAAAGAACGGGACCGCGAACGATATTAACTGACAAGACAGGGACAGCGAACGGTACTAATTGGACGGGAGAGCGATCGAGTGGTGAAAAGAAAGGGACCGCGAGAATGATAGTGAACTGTGTGACAAGACAGGACAGCGAACGGTACTAATTGGCGGGAGAGAGACTGGTAGTAACTGGCTGAGAGAGGGAGTGAACGGTACTAATTGGACGGAGAGCGATCGGTAGTCAGTGAAAAGAGAGGATCAGCGAACGGTAACAATTGATGGGAGAACGACGAGACGTAAGTGAAAAGAGGAGGATCAGTGGAACGATACTGTCTGACGGGAGAGCGATCGGTAACTGACAAGAGAGGATCAGCGAACGAGGTACTAATTGATGGAGATACCCGGTAGTAAGAGAGAAAGAGAGGATCAGCGACCGGTACTAATTGGATGGGAGAAATCACCCGTGTAACTGACAAGAGAGGATCAGCGAACGGCAAATTAAATGATGGGAGGAGCGACTGGCATTAAGTGAAAAGATGATCAGCGAACGGTATCAAAGTTCTCCAGGATGGTGGTGCACTGTACATGTGAAAAGAGAGAGGATCAGCGAACGGTAATAACTTCATGGGAGAGCATCAGTATAAGTGAAAAGTAAAGATCAGCTGTAACGTACTAATTGGATGGGAGAGCCGTATCGGTAGTAAGTGAAAAAGAGAGGATCAGCCAGAGAACGAAAATAATTCGATGGGAGAACGACATCGCAGTAAGGAAAAGGAGAGGATCAGCGTAACGACATATTTTCAATTGACGGGAGAGCCACGGTAGTAACTGACAAGAGAGGATCAGCGAACGGTACTAAATGATGGGAGAGCGATCGGTATTAAGTGAAAAGAGATGATCAGCGAACGGTACTAAATGATGGGAGAGCGATCGGTAATATGTGAAAAGAGAGGATCATCGAACGGTACTAATTGATGGGAGAGCGATCGGTAGTAAGTGAAAAGAGAGGATCAGCGAACGGTACTAACTGATGGGAGAGCGATCGGTAGTAAGTGAAAAAGGAGGGTCAGCGAACGGCACTAACTGATGGCAGAGCGATCGGTAGTATGTGAAAAGAGATGGTCAGCGAACGGTACTAATTGATGGGAGAGCGATCGGTAGTAAGTGAAAAGAGAGGATCAGCGAACGGTACTAATTGATGGGAGAGCGATCGGTAGTAAGTGAAAAGAGAGGATCAGCGAACGATACTAATTGACGGGAGAGCGATCGGTAGTAACCGACAAGAGAGGATCAGCGAACGGTACTAAATGATGGGAGAGCGATCGGTATTAAGTGAAAAGAGATGATCAGCGAACGGTACTAAATGATGGGAGAGCGATCGGTATTAAGTGAAAAGAGATGATCAGCGAACGGTACTAATTGATGGGAGAGCGATCGGTAGTAAGTGAAAAGAGAGGATCAGCAAACGGTACTAACTGATGGGAGAGCGATCGGTAGTAAGTGAAAAGAGAGGATCAGCGAACGGTACTAATTGATGGGGGAACGATCGGTAGTAAGTGAAAAGAGAGGATCAGCGAACGGTGCTAATTGATGGGGGAGCGATCGGTAGTAAGTGAAAAGAGAGGATCAGCGAACGGTACTAATTGACGGAAGAGCGATCGGTAGTAACTGACAAGAGAGGATCAGCGAACGGTACTAAATGGTACTAAATGATGGGAGATCGATCGGTAGTAAGTGAAAAGAGAGGATCAGCGAACGGTGCTAATTGATGGGAGAGCGATCGGTAGTAAGTGAAAAGAGAGGATCAGCGAACGGTACTAATTGATGGGAGAGCGATCGGTAGTAAGTGAAAAGAGAGGATCAGCGAACGGTACTAATTTATGGGAGAGCGATCGGTAGTAAGTGAAAAGAGAGGATCAGCGAACGATACTAATTGACGGGAGAGCGATCGGTAGTAACTGACAAGAGAGGATCAGCGAACGGTACTAAATGATGGGAGAGCGATCGGTATTAAGTGAAAAGAGATGATCAGCGAACGGTACTAAATGATGGGTGAGCGATCGGTAGTATGTGAAAAGAGAGGATCAGCGAACGGTACTAATTGATGGGAGAGCGATCGGTAGTAAGTGAAAAGAGAGGATCAGCGAACGGTACTAATTGATGGGAGAGCGATCGGTAGTGAGTGAAAAGAGAGGATCAGCGAACGGCACTAATTGATGGGTGAGCGATCGGTATTAAGTGAAAAGAGATGATCAGCGAACGGTACTAATTGATGGGAGAGCGATCGGTAGTAAGTGAAAAGAGAGGATCAGCGAACGGTACTAATTGATGGGAGAGCGATCGGTAGTAAGTGAAAAGAGTTGATCAGCGAACGGTACTAATTGATGGGGGAGCGATCGGTAATAAGTGAAAAGAGAGGATCAGCGAACGGTGCTAATTGATGGGCGAGCGATCGGTAGTAAGTGAAAAGAGAGGATCAGCAAACGGTACTAATTGACGGAAGAGCGATCGGTAGTAACTGACAAGAGAGGATCAGCGAACGGTACTAATTGATGAGAGATCGATCGGTAGTAAGTGAAAAGAGAGGATCAGCGAACGGTACTAATTGATGGGGGAGCGATCGGTAGTAAGTGAAAAGAGAGGATCAGCGAACGGTACTAATTGACGGGAGAGCGATCGGTAGTAACTGACAAGACAGGATCAGCGAACGGTACTAATTGATGGGGGAGCGATCGGTAGTAAGTGAAAAGAGAGGATCAGCGAACGGTACTAATTG
>JAVTVY010056782.1:0-31133 GCA_036873755.1 Hanleya hanleyi | reverse complement strand
GAGGTGGGAGACATCTGTGATGCGGACCCTACACAACCGTGCCCGGCTCACATTCGTTTGTCTCGGGAGGGCTGGACCAAATTCAAACGGGTGTTGTCCGGTGAACTGGACGGCGACCTCATTCACTTGTGTCACGATGTGTACATCCGATGCGGCCCCTTCTTTGCTCAATTGGCTCGGCTAGATGGGGGTACAGTGCACTTTACCCTTCACCCTGATCTATGGTCTGCGTTGGAAGATGCCGTGGCAGATGTGGATCAAGTGCTTACGGAGGAAGCTGGGTCGACATCCGGCCTTACAGAGTAGTCTTTTGTCTTAATTGCCGTCATTTACATCTGACGACGATACAGCTCACCAATCTCCAATGTACGAGTTGTCACCGCGAAACAGCTCACCAATTACCAGTATACGAGTTGTCAGAGCATTTCCATCATAGCTCTCTAGATTTGTATCTAATACCGCTTATGCCGGTGATAGGGGCCGTGTGGTCATATCATCCAAGTTGCCACATGAACAGGTACAATAAAAGCATGAGATACAATACATATCACGAATCGATAGATTCTTGGTATGTGCTTTAGAATAGGTTTATCAGAAGTCTATTCTGTGAAGTCATGTAACGCAGTCAGCATATCGGCACCTCTTCCCACTTCCCCTATATGTGGTGTAATCAGACGAGTTGGACTGGTCATTTACCATGGACACTGTGCTGGCAGAAGCCAACGAAGAAAATCAGAAAATAACTCCGGCCCAAGTTATACCCGATAGAGCCAGGGTCCATCATCATTTGTCACCATGAAGAGCTGGGAGAAGGTGTTGGATAACTTATACTACAGTCCCGACAGTCCGGCAGCCTATAGTGCATTGACGGCTCTCTTTCGAGCGGCCAAACCCCAGGGGATACAACGTGCTCAAGTCCGAGATTGGTTAAGAAAACAAGACACCTATACCTTACATCGAGCTGCCCGTCGCCATTTTCTACGGAAGCGGGTCATAGTGGGAGGATTAGATGCCCAACGGCAAGCGGATTTGGTCGATATGAGCGCCTTTGCCAAACACAAAGATGGAAATCGGTATATCTTGACGTGTATCGATATCCTGTCGAAGTATGCGTGGGTGGTACCCATCCGGACGAAAATGAGGGCGAATCTCATAGCGGCGTTCAAGGACATCTTCAAGACCGGGCGCAAACCTTTGTATTTGCAAACGGACGAAGGCACGGAATTCCTCAACAGACCGTTTCAATAGTTTCTGAAAGCCTAGAAGGTGTTTTTCTTCCATACGTACAACGAGACCAAGGCTTCCGTGGTGGAAAGGTTCAACAGGACATTCAAAGGCCGCATGTATAAATATTTCACCTATAAGAATACAAGGCGGTACATCGATGTTCTCCCGAAACTTGTGAGTGGTTACAATCCAGCCTATCACCGGAGTATAGAGAGAGCCCCCATTACCGTCACCCAACGCAATGAAGCCCAAGTCCGACGCGTCTTGTACCCCTGGCAATCGCAGCGAACGACGAAGGAGGTGTACAAGGTCGGGGACCCTGTACGGATCAGTAAAGTCAAAGGTCAATTTGAGAAAAGTTACTTGCCCAACTGGAGCGATGAGCACTTCCTGATTAAACGGCGCCTACCCCGACAGCAGCGAGTCTATGAACTGGAAGATCTTCAAGGGGAACCGTTGCTAGGGACGTTTTTCGAGACGGAATTACAGCCTGTCGTATAAACAAAGCAAGACTACTACACGGTGGAGCAGATTTTGAAAACGGAACGTCGACGTGGCAAACTGTTTCATTTCGTCAAATGACAAGGCTGGCCCAGTTCCTTCAATTCCTGGGTCGCTGCCAACCAGGTTAAACGACTGTAAAGCCAGACACCACTGCCGTCATCCTTTATTCCACGTTCGACCACGGTGCTATTGACAAACAGCAGCTGCCTCTGAACACAGCGTCTCCCAAAACGCGCAAAGCGCAAGTGGGCTTTGTGGTGATATTGCTAACCCTGCTGAGTGTGTTGTACGGAGGTGTGTGTTACGACGTAGCCTATGTCAGCACGCTACTTAACCAACTGAGAACTCCAGCTGTGAGTCAAACCAGTCTACAGATAGCACCAGTCAACCCCGTATCGAGCCCAGTCATCACCAACACCACACCACGTGTACAAGCCACATCGAGCTCCACACCAAGTATACAGTCAACACCTAAACCAAGTACACCCACTACGTCTGAAAACCCACCGGATTTCATCCCTCACAGTGAACAGACAACGACGACCGACGTTGTACTCCAGTTCACTCGTACCAAAGTTACAAGAGCGGGTACCACGACAACGGATACACCTCGAACCATGAAACCTCGGTGGCAGCATCCCTTCACTTGCGACATCGCAGGACCGACGGGTTCCGGCACAACGCACTTCGTCAGGAAGCTCCTTCAACACCCCGACAGCATGATCACCCCACCCATTGCTTGAGTCGTGTGGTGTTACGGAGAATGGCAGGCAGCGTATGCAGCAATGCCCCACATCACGTTCGTGGAAGGCCTGCCCAATCTGGCCGATTTGGAACCGGACCCCTTGGTGGTTCTGGATGATCTCATGGCGGAGACGGATGCCCGGGTCACCCAACTCTTTACCAAAGGCAGCCACCATCGACGGCTCAGCATCATCTACATTGTGCAGAATCTGTTCAGTAAAAACAAAGAACATCGGAACATAAGCTTAAATGCCCACTGCCTGGTGGTCTCCAAAAACCCGAGAGATACCACTTAACTGCTGCACCTGGCGAGACAGATGTATCCCGGCTGCACACCGCTTGCGTTGGAAGCCTTTAAAGATGCGACAACCCCTCAGCACGGGTATATGCTCTTCGACCTCAAGCAAGCCACCCCCGATCACCTTCGACTACGGACCGGCATCTTTCCCGGAGAGACCCACCGCGTGTACATGCAAAAATAATATAAACACACCCACAGTGGCCCCCCAGCTGGAGTGTGTGTGTTTGATGATGGGGATAATAAAAAGAATTAATACCACAGCATGGTTGCCTTTGTCTCTGTTCTCTGAGGTAGATAAAAAGGGCATAGTTGTGGGTTCTAGCATTAGTTGTACATGATGTCTGCGCGAGTACGGAAGCACGCTCCGACGCTCCGTGTATTGAAGACGGCCCCACCCGAGTTGGTCCGAACCATTGTACGCTGTGCGGATCCTGACCTCGTACGCCGTCTGTGCGAGATCGGATACAACCTGTTAAAAGGCAACGTACCACTGACTCCGGCTCAGAAGACCAAGTTGACCAAGCATAAGACAGGTTTCCGAACCCTAGGCCAGAAGCGAGTCTCTCAAACACAAAAGAAAAAGGTGTTACAGAAAGGCGACTTTCTCGGGGCCATCTTAGCACCGTTGGCCGCTTCCGTGTTGGGTCCAGTATTGGGTGAACTCTTCGGCCGACAATGAACCACACGAAAAATATCGTCCTCGTCGAACCACGGTTCCTTCAATACCTCCAATCGCCCTACCCTGTCCCACCTACGGTGAAGACCATAAACACCCTCGATGAAGAGATGCAACAGCTCTTACAAAGACCGGGGTTGAGCGACAGTGAGAAAGTACAACGGTACAATGAGACGCTTCAACGGTACATGACGCTCATGGACCAATACAAAACCCTATCTACCCCAGCACCACCACCACCACCACGTGACACACCGCCGACCTCAGCACCGCTCCAACCGCAGCCATTACCAGCGGTACCACCCACAGCCCCACAGTGGGTGGAAGACGAAGTGCTGAAGAGTTTACCTGCATCGTTCAAGAAACAAGCTGGCCTGGTATTACAACGGATGAAACAGAATCCTAACATGACTTGGAATGATAAAGGCGAACTACTGGTACAGAATCAAGTGGTCCCCGGACCCACATGACGGATTTAGTGAATGACCTGATGCGTCAACGCAGGTCGCACACGGATCCTCGAGGATGGGAGGTCTTCGCTCAAGGCTTGAAAGACATGTATGTACCACAGGAATTGGTGGGGAACCCCCAGCGCTGGGCCTGGATGCAGCGGACCCAGCAATCGCCGAGTGGCCCACTACCTTCTTGGGAAACCGAGTGGGAACCGGAGTCACCCCCCAAAACACCACCACAACGGGCACCTTCTTTTCACGCCTTTAAAAAACCACCCTTGATCAAGACACCCCACATCTCCAGAGCCGTGACACGTAGCAAGTCACCGCGACGAACACGACGCCGGACACAACCGCCCAAGGCCTGGAACACCTATTAAAACCAACAGCAGCAGCAGGACAGCTCAGTCGCCATGTTTTACCTCACCCTACCCAGTAACAGTTCGCTGGATGTGTTTCCTGACAACACCTTGGCCAAGTACGTCACCCAGTTAACGCAACCGTTGCATTTACCTGGACGATGGGAATGTGGCCTCGTGGATATCCAATACCCTTACTCGTGGTACAACGTGCGAGCCAATGAAGTGTGGTACGAGGTGACCTACGAAGGAAAAGACACCCGACTCACCCTCCCCGAAGGCCAATACGATACTCCCAAGGAGTTCATGCAGGGGCTGACCAGACTGTTGCATTATAAGGCTCTACGGGCGGTCTCGAATGTTTCAAAAGCCATCAAAACCTTTCCGTTCAAGAATCACGTGGACTTCGATTACAACGCACACAACGACAAGGCACAGATCATCCTCCCCGCCAACGTGAGTGTCGTACTGAGTCCTATCCTACAGTAAATGCTGGGTTTCGATCTACAGACGTTCGCTGGTCCCACCGCCCACCAAGGCCGGATCCCGATGGATATGAAGTCGGGTATGTACGGACTCCACGTCTACTCTGACGTGGTCGACAACCACATCGTGGGCGATATCAGCACACCTCTGTTTCGTATGGAGATCAAGTTACCCACAGTTTCACCCATATGCTCTACCTACCCGTACGACAAACCGACATCAACACTATCACGGTGGATATAAGAGATGACACGGGACGATCGGTGGCATTCGAGCGAGGAAAAGTGGTGCTGACACTTCATTTTCGACAAGGGTGCAGTCCACAGTAGACCCCTCGTTGCTGGAAATAGACCCTGGGTATAGCCCTTCCGTCTTTCTGAGATGCCGAACCATCCAGAAAACCCATATAAAAGTATATATTTTCTTCATGGGAATGCTCATACCATTAATTCAGCATACGAGCCAGTTATGCAAATTCAACCCGGGATAAATTTTCTTCCCTCGGAACGTCCTCCATATTTTCTGGGAAATCTATTAAAATGACCCAAAATACGCTATATTTCGTTCATTTCCTGGAAAAATCTTGACAATCGATTTCAATAAGATTTCGTCTCAGCGTTCCCCGTGTCGGGGCGAGATAAAAAAGCTATTCAAAATATGGGGTCGACCAGGCCGTTTTTTGTCACATACTCCATATGTAACATAACCCTATTTTTAAACACGTGAAAAAAGTACGAAACTGAGGCTGACGAAGGTTGACTTCGCGGCCCGACTCGCCATATAGCTCAACCGAGCCACCCATCCGCATATGTCATTTTGAAGGAATGATAGTACCCAGAAGCTTGGTACTATAAATACTGGTTACCAAAAAGGGAAGGATAATTATCATGTGGTCAGACCCGGACGCTCCGCTGTATTAAAATTTTTGAGGGGGACCAATAATCCGAAACTATGGACTACTCCCTATATGACTAAGGTGTATTTTATGGAAAAAGTGTTGCTGGCGCATAATAGTCTGCGAGAGAATACGAGTACGCTAGTATATCACACTTGCCATATAAGGGCTTTTTCGTTGGATATCTGTTCCTCCCCTTTCCCCCTACCCCATCTTTGTTTTGGTGTGTTTTACTATCCGAAGTCGACATTTCGAGATAAAACCTCAAATATTATCGTAATAGCCATGACGATGGGTTCGCAACAATTGTCTGAATTATAATCTCACTTTCTAGCTTCTAAATCATATCAGATAGGCACGGAATATGTAAAAATAACTGGAATTAGGGTCAAATTGATGTTAAATTTGTAGTTTCCTCCGTCTGGTAAATATCGAAAATTCTCTCAGAATCTTCAAAAATAATGGCTAAGACGCAAATAACTGTGACCTATTCAGAGTATTTAATATTGTCCGTGAATTTTACATGAGAAATATCATGTTGAGTAATCAAATGGGTGTTGGTGTCCGAGATAATGCATTTTAGATGCCATAGTCGCCCCGTCCAAGGGGAGGTAAATCTGTATAGTCCTGCTTGGCAACATATGTTATCGGCGTAGTTGTTCTATGTTTCACTTGAAAATTTCTAAATATTCTGCCCGACATTCGAAAGATCTGAAAGCGTACATTAAAATGGTATAAAACTGAGCAATTTGAGCGAAAATGACAAGGCAAATGGCTTATTACAAGTCAGCAGAGCGTATCATACGTCAGAGTATATTTTTACTGTATATAAGGTATTGCATATAGGGTGCAGTCCACAGTAGACCCCTCGTTGCTGGAAATAGACCCTTGGTATAGCCCTTCCGTCTTTCTGAGATGCCGAACCATCCAGAAAACCCATATAAAAGTATATATTTTCTTCATGGGAATGCTCATACCATTAATTCAGCATACGACCAGTTATGCAAATTCAACCCGGGATAAATTTTCTTCCCTCGGAACGTACTCCATATTTTCTGCGAAATCTATTAAAATGACCCAAAATACGCTATATTTCGTTCATTTCCTGGAAAAATCTTGACAATCGATTTCAATAAAATTTCGTCTCAGCGTTCCCCGTCTCGGGGCGAGATAAAAAAGCTATTCAAAATATGGGGTCGACCAGGCCGTTTTTTGTCACATACTCCATATGTAACATAACCCTATTTTTAAACACCTGAAAAACGTACGAAACTGAGGCTGACGAAGGTTGGCTTCGCGGCCCGACTCACCATATAGCTCAACCGAGCCACCCATCCGCATATGTCATTTTGAAGGAATGGTAGTACCCAGAAGCTTGGTACTATAAATACTGGTTACCAAAAAGGGAAGGATAATTATCATGTGGGCAGACCCGGACGCTCTGCTGTATTAAAATTTTTGAGGGAGACCAATAATCCGAAACTATGGACTACTCCCTATTAATGTGAAGCACACATGAGGGGGCATCTGACTGGACTAGTGGTTTGGACGTTGTCACCATTCTGCGCATGCGCAGACAGGGAATTGTGGGAAAAGGGTATGGAAATAGACGTTTTTGGATCTAGGTAAGCCCCGAATGGGCCGATGGAGTCGTATGAGGTATCAATGTGAAGCACACATGAGAGGGCATCTGACTGAACTAGTGGCTCGGGCGTTGTCACCAGTCTGCGCATGCGCAGACAGGGAATTATGGGAAAAGGGTATGGAGATAGACGTTTTGGGATCTAGGTAAGCCCCTAGTGGACCGATTGGATCGAGTGAGGTATCAGTGTGAAGCACATATGAGGGGGCATCCGCCTGGACTAGTGTCTAGTCCGTGTTCAACATTCTGCGCATGCGCAGACAGGGAATTATGGGAAAAGGGTATGGAGATAGACGTTTTGGGATCTAGGTAAGCCCCTACTGGGCCGATTGGGTCGAGTGAGGTATCCATGTGAAACCTATGTGAGGGGGCATCCGTCTGGACTAGTGGCTCGGCCGGTGTCACCATTCTGCGCATGCGCAGACAGGGAATTATGGGAAAAGGGTATGGACATAGACGTTTTGGGGTCCACATGGGCCACTCCTGGTCCTATGGAGTCGTATGAGGTATCCATGTGAAGCAGTCGTGAAGGCGTATCCGGCGGGATGGGTGACACGTGGAACTGACGTCATTCTGCGCATGCGCAGTAGACCAAGTGTATGGAAATAGACGTTTTGGGATCTAGGGGAGCCCCTAATGGGCCGATGGGGTCGAGTGAGGTATCCATGTGAAGCACACATGATGGAGCATCTGGTCCGTGTTCAACATTCTGCGCATGCGCATCGATGGAGTCGTATCAGGTCTTATTTTGAAGCTCTCGTGAAGGGACATCCGACTGGACTCATGGTTCGTCGGTGTTCAAGAGTCTGCGCATGCGCAGTCTGGCCGTAGTATAGAAATATACACATGGGTGTGTGTTTGGGGTACTCAACCCCATATGGGTCCATGGTTGTGGTTTGATGGTGTGGGTTCTGCGCAAGTGGGTGTGACGTCACTTCGGGTTTCACTAAAACTACCTCCGAACACAGAAGAGTTCCAATGTTTCCTTCGACCTGATGCATGTACTTTCAACATCCGGGTTTCTCACCGCCTGTATGGAATGCATGTATCCCGTAATGTCCACTCTAACCCTAGACCAAAGCATGTACTTGGTCTGTGGGCTGATGTCATTGGCTCTCTATTTTACTGCAGTGCTCTTGCATTGTTTTCTAGGCATTGACGGGTTATATTTGATCCCATCCTAGGCCACTGATTGGCTACTCTGCTCAACCCATTCATGGACTGAATCCACACATGTCCCACTTTGGGCATTATGCTCACACAGAAAACACGCAAGACAGATTTTTGAGATCTCATTTTTTTTTATTCAGTGAACATCAACAACGTGAGAACAACCACGTGAAAAAACTGAAGCCCGGAACAGGGGGCTTTACGTGAAACAATTTAAGCCCAGAACGGGACTTGTACATTGAAATGAGCGGCAGCCCAGTCATATACGAGTACATCTCGGTCCTCGGCCTTGGGGTACTCGTCAAACATGTGGACGATCGTCTGCATGGAATGTCCCCGACATCGATGGTACAGGTAAAACAAGCAATATTGTCCGCACACACAACTGGTCAGGCTTTGCAACGTTTTGGTATTCCAACACCACGTCTCTGTACCTTGATCCATGTAGTCTGTTAAATCGGGATGGAGGGGTGGCAGGCCGTACGGGTCAAAGTATTCGCCCTGCTGTTCTGTCAAGTACACGGCCACCCAGTGTTGACCGGGCCGATTCATCGGGTCTGTATTCAGGACGTAAGCAGCAGGATACACACGGTCTGATGGGAACACATCTCGGGCGAACACTCCTTGAAAGACCACACGTGCTCCTGTGTCATTCTCCAGCACTGTGCGTATCTGGTCTGTATCCATGTTAGGTGGCAAAGTCACACAGGACGTTACGGCTTCTATCGATTTGAATAATGTTGTCAAACTCAGCGTAGCAAATCACATTGATGGTTTTCGGTAAAGGTGTCCCGAAATGCAGTTCCAAGCGTAAGTTGCCTTTCTTGACGAGACTCAGTTGATGATCGTTGTCTAAGTTGGGGGTCAGATCGAAACAGAACAATGTGTATCCTTTGCCGAAATCGTCTCGACTGATCATATTTCCCTCGTCTTGGTTGATTTGGCCAGTTGTTGTGAAGAGTTTCAGATAGCTCCGGATGTAATTGTCCGTTCCAAGGTTAGGTTGTAAGGGGCGTGCCGGTACCTGTTGGCCATCCACATGCAGCGCCGCGAAATTGATGTTGAACGCTTTTAGGTTGAACGGATTCCTCGAGAGTGTCCCATTATAACTGACGTTCTCCACACAAGCTAGGGTTAAACGCTTGGGCAAATCCCCCAGGAACAGGTTTTCTTGATTGACAATCATATTCCCTTTAGGGACGGAAAAGACCTTGGTCTGTACTCGTCGAATCGGGTACTGGGCTGGTTTTTCCTCCAAGGCTCTGATGTGCCCCAACTGTACACCTGGGCTCGGTTTCACTTTGCGTACAAAGAGACTGGCCTCTTGGATGACAATGTTAAACTCGAGGTCCTCATTCGGGGCCATCAAGCCAAACGCAGGCGTTGCGCGCACTAGTCGTATTTTGTCAGGTACTCCATTCAAGAGGTATCGGTCCTGCATGAATAAGTCCGCATGCAGACGTCCCATCATATCGACCGAGTGACTCTCAGCTGTGGCATCCACTCTCTCCGTATAGCCGTCATTATCGGGACTCGCTTCCATCTTCCCTGGGGTATCTCGGTAGAACAACGGGGCTGTCAAATACGACTTTTTAGCGTCACGCCCGTAGGATAACAGTGTTTCAATGTAGGCTCGGTACGGGTACGTGTTCGTCGAGGCGCTCACCAGTTTATCACTGAGGGCTATATCCACTTGCTGGAAAACTGAATGAAGCCAGAGATTCACTTGACCCACCGGTGCATCTGCCTTGAGGACTGACCCATCTTTATTGGTGATTTTAGCTTTCACATATAGGTACGTATGGGCTAAATCCAGGTAGGTCGTATCTGCGGTGGTGATGGTGAATTCAATGGGCCCTGTGGCTGTAATGCTGGATGGGGGAGATGTTCCACCCATTGACCCTCTTCGGCACTGGTCTGAGTTGGTGGGACGGTCCATAAATCAAATTCACTGTTGGTGGTAGGACACGACTCGGCATGGATGAAAGCCATCTTTAAGAAAAGATATCCTGGGTCTTCGATGTGCGTCGTCGCTGGGTCGGTCGTCGACTGGTGCGTGGTCTCGGTGGTGCAGGTCTTTTATTCCCCACGGTGCGTTGTGCTTTGGTGACCAAGACGCCTCCCGCTTCTTTGGCTCGGCGTTTCAGTGCTTCTTTGGGAGCCGCACCGCCCAAGACATCACCCGCGACTTGCAGTCCACTGCTTACCGCTTGTTTACCGATCGCTTTGACCCCACGCGTCACCAAAGGGAGGAACGTTTTGACGATGCTCCCGAGTATGTTCCCCAGTCCATGTCCTCGTTGCATCCGTGTACCTGCAAAGACCGGAAAGCTACACCCGGGCTGTTGGGTATAATAGTCCATATAGCTGCGTGCATCACACTCGTAAGGCACCTTCATTATGCAAAGTGAACCGCTCGGACTTGACGGAAATGAAGTGTCAGCACTTTCCCACGCTTGAATGCGATCGGTTGACCGGTGTCGTCTCTTATATCGATGACGATGGAGCTAATATCGGTCTGACTGACCGGTAGATAAACGATGTGCCTGAAACTGTGGGTGACTTGAGCTCCATATTTGCCTTTCACCGGGCAGACGCGTAGTAGAGGTACGTTGCTGTCTCCCACAATGTGTGCATCCAACACGTCCGAGTAGATGTACAGGCCATACATACCACCACGCATGTCCATCGGGATGTGGCCTATCTCGCCGGTGGGGCCAGCGTACCCCCGTAGATCGAGGCCCAGCATTTGATGTAGGGTAGGACTGATTTCAACACTCACGTTGGGGCTGAGAGTGAGACTGGCCTTGTCGTTGTGTGCGTTGTAATCGAAGTCCACATGATTTTTGAAGGGGAAAGTTCTTATGGGTTGTGAAGTATTCGTGACGTCCCTTAGAGACTTATAATGCATCAGACTTTTCAGCCCACCCATGAACTCCTTGGTGGTATCGTATTGACCTTCGGGTAGTTTGAGTCGAGTTTCTTGTCCTTCGTAGGTCACCTCGTACCACACATCATCATCTCGCACGTTGTACCATGAGTAAGGGTATTGGATATCCACGAGTCCACATTCCCAGCGTTCAGGTAAATGCAACGGTTGCGGTAACTGGGTCACGTACTTGGTCAAGGTGTTGTCAGGAAACACATCAGCCGAGCTGTTACTGGGTAGGGTGAGGTAAAACATGACGACTGAGCTTTCCTGCTGCTGCTGCTGTTGGTTTTAATACTTCTCCCAGCCCTTGGGCGCTAATCGTCGTGATGGTCGCGGTGACTTAGATCTTGGTGGTTTCAAGGGGTGGCGTGGTAAAAGGGGTGAAAAAGTAGGTAGCCGCCGTGGTGGTGATTTGGGGGGTGACTCCGGTTCCCAAGGTTGTGGTGAGAGTCGTGGTGCACGACTGGGCGATTGCATAAAGGCCCAGCGCCGGGGGTTCCCCACCAATTCCTGTGGTACATCTTTTAAGCCTTGAGCGAAGACCTCCCATCCTCGAGGATTCGTGTGCGACCTGCGTTGACGCATGAGGTCATTCACTAAATCCGTCATGTGGGTACCGGGGACCACCAGATTCTGTACCAGGAGTTCACCTTTATCATTCCAAGTCATGTTAGGATTCTGTTTCATTCGTTGTAATACCAGGCCAGCTTGTTTCTTGAACGATACACTCTTCAGGACTTCGTCTTCGACCCACTGTGGGGCTGTGGGTGGTACCCCTGGTAATGGCGGCTGTTGGAGCGGTGCTCAGGTTGGTGGTGGTGGTGCTGCTGCTGGGGTAGAGCGGGTTTTGTATTGGTTCATGAACGTCATGTACCGCTGAAGCGTTTCATTGTACTGTTGTACTTTCTCACTGTCGCTTAACCCCGGTCGTTGTAAGATCTGACCCATCTCTTCATCGAGTGTGTTTATCGTCTTCACCGTAGAGGATACGGGGTACGGTGATTGGAGGTTTTGAAGGAGCCGAGGTTCGACGAGGACCATTTTTTTCGTGTGATTCATTGTCGGCCGAACAGTGCACCCAATACTTGACCCAACACGGAAGCCGCCAAGGGTGCTAAAATGGCTCCGAGAAAGCCGCCTTGCTGTAACACCTTTTTCTTTTGTGTTTGAGAGACGCGCTTCTGGACTAAGGTTCGCAGACCTGTCTTATGCTTGGCCAACTTCGCCTTCTGAGCCGGAGTCAGTGGTACGTTCCCTTTTAAGATATTGAGTCCAATCTCACACAGACAGCACACGAGAGCAGGGTCTGCGCCGCGTACAATGGTTCGAACCAACTCGGGTGGGGCCCTCTTCAATACACGGAGCGTCGGAGCATGCTTCCGTACTCGAGCTGACATGTACAACTGATGCTAGAACCCACAACCCCGCCCTTTTTATCTACCTACCTCGTGAATATTGAACAGAGACAAAAGTCAACCATGATGTTATATTCATTCTTTTATCATCCCCAACATCAAACACACACCCCAGCTTCGGGGGAACCACTGTGGGGGTGTTTACATTATTTTTGCATGTACACGTGGTGGGTCTCTCCGGGAAAGATACCGGTCCGTAGGCGAAGGCGGTCGGGAGTGGCTTGCTTCAGGTCGAAGAGCATATACCCGTGCTGAAGGGTTGTCACATCTTTAAAGGCTTCCAACGCAAACGCAGTGCGTCCAGGGTACATCTGTCTCGTCAGGTGCAGTATTTGAGTGGTATCTCTCGGGTTTTTGAAGACCACCAGGTAGTGAGCATTTAAGCTGGTGTTCCGATGTTCTTTGATTTTACTGAACAGATTCTGCACAATGTAGATTTTGCTGAGAGGTTGATGATGGCTGCCTTTGGTTGGGTGACCCGCGCATCCGTCTCCGCCATGAGATCATCCAGAACCACCAAGGTGTCCGGTTCCAAATCGGCCATGTTTGGTAGCCCTTCCACGAACGTGATGTGGGGCATTGCTGCATACGCCGCCTGCCATTCTCCATAACACCACACGACTCGGGCAATGGGTGGAGTAATCATGCTGTCGGCGTTTTCGAGGAGCTTCCTGACGAAGTGCGTTTTGCCGGAACCCGTCGGTCCTGCGATGACGCAGGTGAAGGGGTGTTGCCACCGAGGGTCCATGGTTGGAGGTGCATCCGCTGTCATGGTAACCCGCTCTTGTAAATTTGGTACGAGTGAACTGCGGTCGTCGGTGCGTCGAGCTCCGGTACCGTTGTCGATGGGCGTTCACTGTGAGTGATGAAATCCGGTGGATTATCAGACGTAGTGGGTGCACTTGGTGTAGGTGTTGACTCTATACTCGCTGTAGCCTGTACACGTGATGTGGTGGTGATGACTGGGCTCGTTTCGGTCACGGGATTGACTGGTGCTAAATGTAGACTGTTTTGACTGGCGGCTGGTGGTTGTGTATTTGGTGGGATGAGTAGAGTGCTGAGATAGGCTACGTCGTAAAACACACCTCCGTACAACACACTCAGCAGGGTTAGCACTATCACTACAAAGCCCACTTGTGCTTTGCGCCTTTTGGGCAACGCTGTGTTCAGAGACGGTTGCACTGTGTTCATGGTCGAACGTGGAATGCAAGATGATGGCGGTGGTGTCTGGTTTTATAGTCGTTTCACCTGGTTGGCCGCGACCCATGAATTGAGCGAACTGGGCCAGCCTTGCCATTTCACGAAATGAAACAGTTTGCCACGTCGACGTTCCGTTTTCAAAATCTGCTCCACCGTGTAGTAGTCTTGCTTTGTTTTTACGACAGGTTGTAATTCCAGCTCGTAAAACGTCCCTAGCAATGGTTCCCCTTGAAGATCTTCCAGTTCATAGACTCGCCGCTGTCGGGGTAGGCGCCGTTTAATCAGGAAGTGCTCATCGCTCCAGTTGGGCAAGTAACTTTTCTCGAACTTGCCCTTGACTTTACTGATCCGTACAGGGTCCCCGACCTTGAACTCCCGACCGTGTACAAGACACGCCGGACTTGGGCTTCATTGCGTTGGGTCACGGTAATGGGGGCTCTCTGTATACTCCGGTGATAGGCTCGATTGTAACCACTGACAAGTTTCGGGAGAACATCGATGTACCGCCTTGTATTCTTATAGGTGAAATATTTATACATGCGGCCTTTGAAAGTCCTGTTGAACCTTTCCACCACGGAAGCCTTGGTCTCGTTGTAGGTGTGAAAGAAGAAGACCTTCTGTTTCTTGAGAAAGGCTTGGAACGGTCTGTTGAGGAATTCCGTGCCTTCGTCGGTTTGCAAATACAAGGGTTTGCGCCCGCTCTTGAAGATGTCCTTGAACGCCGCTATGAGATTCGCCCCCGTTTTCGTCCGGATGGGTGCCACCCACGCATACATTGACAGGATATCGATGCACGACAAGATATACCGATTTCCATCGTTGTGTTTGGCAAAGGCGCTCATATCTACCAAATCCGCTTGCCATTGGGCATCTAGTCCTCCCACGATGACCTGATTCCGTAGAAAATGGCGGCTGGCAGCTCGATGTAAGGTATAGGTGTCTTGTTTTTTTAACCAATCTCGAACTTGTGCCCGTTGTATCCCCTGGGATTTAGCCGCTGGATAGAGAGCCGACAATGCACTATAGGCCGCCGGGCTGTCGGGACTGTAGTATAAGTTATCCAACACCTTCTCCCAGCGCTTCATGGTGACAAAATGATAATGGACCCGGTGAGCATGGTTTATTTAAAACGAAGTCTGATGTTCGGGTTCTACCACCGTTGTATATATCCTAGGTTGACTGAGTCTAGCCGGATAATCAATGGCATCGTCGTCTGGTTCATTGGTAGACATTTGTTCATTGGGTTCAGCCAGCGCGTCCTCAATAGCACGAGACCATCCCAACTGAACAGCTGACCGCTTGTCCGGTGTAAACAGCTGGTCCACAATAGGCACCACTTTCTCCAAGGCCGTCCAAAGATCAGGGTCTAGAGTGAAGCTTTGCGTGGGATTGTGGTAACGCCCCACACGGGCAAAGAAGGGTCCACGGTGTACGTAGTTGGCGTTCTCGAGGTGGATGAGATTTCCGTCGAGCTCACCGCTCAACACCCGTTCAAATTTGATCCAGCCATCACGGTGTAGGGTAACGGTAGTCGATACGGTCTCAGGGTCCGACCAGCAAACTTGACGGTCTCCCACGATGGTGACTTTATCTTCATAGACGTGTAACCCCACCTCAGGGGTGAGGGGAAGAACGGCTCGTAGGACTGGTGACATGGTTGACGAAATGCCGAATGACGCACACGCTGACTGTCTCTCGTATTTATAGTCAGGTCCTACTGTCAATGCCACAGCGTCAGGGTCAGCAGGGCAAAGACCATTGCGAGGCCAGCGAGCCGTTGCTGGTTACGGCGTAAGCGCTCGTGGTCCATAGACCGGGCATCAAGGATGGCTGTCATTGTCCAGTTGTGGTGGGTGATAGCACACTACTCCATCGAGTCCACTCTGTTGAGGACCGCTTCTGTGAACTCTTTTAGGATCTGGCGTCGCCCCTCGTTGTCGTCGCCATCTGCTAACATGGATCGAACCACTGCTCGGTAACCCTTGAGTGAATTAACCACGGTTGCATGCTGTAAAACGCGAGCCGCATAGGGGTAGGTGTCCGTCATGGCTCTGCAACCGTAGGAATGGAGGTGTGAGATCCAGAACAGTGTGTTTTATAGACCCTGTTACACATGCGCGCCTAGACGTAGCTCTACGGGGTACATGCATTCCATACAGGCGGTGAGAAACCCGGATTTTGAAAGTACATGCATCAGGTCGAAGGAAACATTGGAACTCTTCTGTGTTCGGAGGTAGTTTTAGTGAAACCCGAAGTGACGTCACACCCACTTGCGCAGAACCCACACCATCAAACCACAACCATGGACCCATATGGGGTTGAGTACCCCAAACACACACCCATGTGTATATTTCTATACTGCGGCCAGACTGCGCATGCGCAGACTCTTGAACACCGACGAACCATGAGTCCAGTCGGATGTCCCTTCACGAGAGCTTAAAAATAAGACCTCATTCGACTCCATCGATGCGCATGCGCAGAATGTTGAACACGGACCAGACGCTAGTGCAGGCGGATGCTCCCTCATGGGTGCTTCACATTGATTGAAATTGTAGTTTAAGGGCCGCTTCCCATACGGATTTCGCGGCCCATCAACTCAATGTTTTATTTAAATTTCACGGTACATTTCTTTGTTAATTTGAGATCTTTTGCAGCGCTAGATATTAAAATAAATAATTCAATAATGAATAACAATAGCAATGAGGAAATATAAATACTAGTAGAGAAGAGTCGCTATGTACAAGTCGTTAAGTCTGTTATTGGTTTTTATACTGCAAAATATTTGTTATAATCGCGTGGATGATTCCTTTGTCTCATGCTTCACATGGATACCTCACTCGACCCCATCGGCCCATTAGGGGCTCCCCTAGACCCCAAAACGTCTATTTCCATACACTTGATCTACTGCGCATGCGCAGAATGACGTCAGTTCCACGTGTCACCCATCCCGCCGGATGCGCCTTCACGACTGCTTCACCTGGATACCTCATACGACCCCATAGGACCAGGAGTGGCCCATGTGGACCCCAAAACGTCTATGTCCATACACTTTTCCCATAATTCCCTGTCTGCGCATGCGCAGAATGGTGTCACCGGCCGAGCCACTAGTCCAGACGGATGCCCCCTCACATAGGTTTCACATGGATACCTCAATCGACCCAATCGGGCCAGTAGGGGCTTACCTAGATCCCAAAACGTCTATCTCCATACCCTTTTCCCATAATTCCCTGTCTGCGCATGCGCAGAATGTTGAACACGGACCAGCCACTAGTCCAGACGGATGCCCCCTCATATGTGCTTCACACTGATACCTCACTCGATCCAATCGGTCCATTAGGGGCTTACCTAGATCCCAAAACGTCTATCTCCATACCCTTTTCCCATAATTCCCTGTCTGCGCATGCGCAGAATGGTGACAACGCCCGAGCCACTATTCCAGTCAGATGCCCCCTCATGTGTGCTTCACATTGATACCTCATACGACTCCATCGGCTCATTAGGGGCTCCCCTAGATCCCAAAATGTGTATTTCCATACCCTTTTCCCACAATTCCCTGTCTGCGCATGGGCAGAATGGTGACAACGCTCAAAGCACTAGTCCAGTCAGATGCCCCCTCATGTGTGCTTCACATTAATACCTCACTCGACCCAATCGGCCCAATAGTGGCTCCCCTAGATACCAACACGTCTATTTTCATACCCTTGGTCTACCGCGCATGCGCAGAATGGCATATATCAACCGCGCACCCAGCCCTTCAGATGCCCCTTTACGAATGCTTCACGTTGATACCTCATATGACCCAATCGGACCATTAGTGGCTCCCCTAGCTCTAAAACGTCTATTTCCATACCCTTGGTCCACCGCGCATGCGCAGAATGACGCTATTTCAACCCCACACCCAGCCCATCAGATGCCCCCTCACATAAGCTTCACAATGATACCTCATACGACCCCATCGGATCATCCATACCCCATACAGCCATTTTCTCGTATAGATTTAATATGCAAATGTTCGAATCAGGGAAGATAATCCGGCATTTGCCAAAAATCACAAAAGTACATCAAGAGTTACCTCCCGCTAAATTGAAACTCTTCTTTGTTGGGGTAGTTTTGTCAAAATACTCGCTTCTGATTGGCTGTCGCTGTGACGTCACAGAGGTCATATGCAAATTTTTGAGGTCAATGCGACCGTTTTTCCACTTACTATACTACTACCAGCAGACTATACTGAGAATGGCAATATGTCGGCACCTCTTCCCACTTCCATTATATGCGTTGTAACTTGTACAGTTCAATTTCGTTTTTGGTTTCTCAAAATCATAAATTGAAATTTGACCGTCATTTTTCAATTTTCGTTTTCAGATTCTCAAAATAAAAAAACAATTGACGGTCAAATTCCAATTTTTGATTTTTGAGAATCCAAAAACGAAAATCAAAAATTGAACTGTGCAAGGTTAGGCGGACCATTTCACTCGTCTGATCACCATGGAGATGTAAAACACATGATATAGGCTTACAAACGGTCCCTATCCCTGTGTTAAGACACAAGTTACGAAACGTAGCGCCTGAGATCTGAACGCTACGATCGTATATTGTCCTCAGTACACGATATTTATCACAGAATTTGAGAAAACTTGAATGGAAGCGTTTGGGGGTACAGCCCTGTTTGACAAGTTTCGGTGAGCGTTTGGGGGTACAGCCCTGTTGACAAGTTTCTGTGAGCGTTTGGGGGTACAGCCCTGTTTGACAAGTTTCTGTGAGCGTTTGGGGGTACAACCCTGTTTGACAGGTTTCTGTGAGCGTTTGGGGGTACAGCCCTGTTGACAAGTTTCTGTGAGCGTTTGGGGGTACAGCCCTGATCGACAGGTTTCTGTGAGCGTTTGGGGGTACAGCCCTGTTTGACAAGTTTCTGTGAGCGTTTGGGGGTAGAGCCCTGTTGACAAGTTTCTGTGAGCGTTTGGGGGTACAGCCCTATTTGACAAGTTTCTGTGGGTGTTTGGGGGTACAGCCCTGTTTGACAGGTTTCTGTGAGCGTTTCGGGGTACAGCCCTGTTTGACAAGTTTCTGTGAGCGTTTCGGGGTACAACCCTGTTTGACAAGTTTCTGTGAGCGTTTCGGGGTACAGCCCTGTTTGACAGGTTTCTGTGAGCGTTTCGGGGTACAGCCCTGTTTGACAAGTTTCTGTGAGCGTTTGGGGGTACAGCCCTGTTTGACAAGTTTCTGTGATAATATTATGTTGTGTCCAGCCAATTACAGGATTTCTGTATTTGCCCATTCACAAGCTCATCTTCTGTTATATTGTCAAATTCAAATAGTCTTACCATGTTCAATGTTGTCACGTGTCACGAGGATATTAGAATATGGAAAGAGATGATATCTTATGCACAGGTGTTTGGCAAGTTAATTAGCTGGGAGTATCGTCAACAAAAGATCGGACAAGGTTGCTCTCTTCCGTACGACCTCCTCTCGTTCATCCGTATACATTTTTATAGAAATCAGCCTACCTCTATATTTCACCTCCTATTTTATTCTTTAGAGGCTAATTCTTCATGCTACCATCCAGAGATGCTCATAGTCCATCAATTATGGGCCGTAAGTCACTCTGAATTTTAGCGTCCTGACAACTACCGTTACAACTTCGTCCAAACTCGGCAATCTCCCTTTTATTGCAGTGCCGATATCACCCCTGGATATATTTACGGTGTTTAGCCAAACAGGTCTCTACCAGTGCAAACGATCTCTACCATCTGTAGAACGATGTCCACCAGCTAATATTACGGGTTTATGAGCAGTGGTATATGTACCAATTTTAGCTTATTTTGCCAGAAAGATCAGAGTAAAACTAAGAATGATATAGCGCAGCGTACGCCTAAATGTACGAGGATATATATTTCTTCCTTGTTATAAAAGCTGCGTTCTCTGATTATTTCATAATCAGGGACACCGGTCGCCCCATCGACGATTCAGCATCGAGCATGTGATGAAATTATCCGGTTTTCAATGTCTTGAATTGAAATCCTGAGAGAAGGGGGCTACTTTCTGATGAAATCTTGTCAAATTCAAGTCACTTTTCACACATACGACTAAAATTAAGAAAGTTTATCATAAAATATGTGGGTTAATGTTGATAATAAATTTAAAATGAATTTACATTTAATCGAGCTGTATGACGTTGAAAATTGCATTTTTAGACAACGAAACCATCTCCAAACTCAGAAACCATCCTGTGAGCTATGCTGATATGTTAAATCTTTTTATCATCGAATAAAAAGTGTGGGTCTTCCATCTACTTTTTATATAAATAGCTTTGTGTGTCCCTATCTCCATAGTTTTCTAAGATTCGTGACGTCATTTACACCCCTGATAACATATCTCATTAGAAAGGCGAGATATGACGTTGAAAGCGTCATTACAGGGAAATCATCCGTTGTGTAATGTATCTTTTTGTCAAAAGCATCAGCGTGAGTAGTAGTTAAAAGCTAAAAACGGACGCATTTTCCAGGGAGGTAACTCTTGATTCCAGTGGAACTTCCGACAGGGGGCGCCACAAGCTCAAGATTATAGATTGCATCAGCATTGGCTGTGTGCCAAGTTTTGACCACTATAGTTCCGGCAACCTTTGATCTTGTATTCCCGCGGTGATGCGGTCATGTCTGGTATTGATGCGGTCGCGGCAAAAAGCTTCCGCGGAGAAAAAGTAGTCTCCAGACTTCAAATACGCTGCATGGTCCGATTGGGTCGTATGAGGTATCAATGTGAAGCATTTGTGAGGAGGCATCCGATGGGGTGGGTGTGGGGTTGGAATATCGTAATTCTGCGCATGCGCAGTAGATCAAGGGTATGGAAATAGCCGTTTTGGGATCTAGCGGAGCCCCTAATGAGCCGATGGAGTCGTATGAGGTATCAATGTGAAGCCTGTGTGAGGGGGCATCCGCCTGGACTAATGTCTCGGCCGTTGTCAACATTCTGCGCATGCGCAAACAGGGAATTATGGGCAAAAGGATATGGAAATAGACGTTTTGGGATGTAGGGGAGCCCCTAATGGGCCGATGGGGTCGTATGAGGTATCAATGTGAAGCCTATGTGAGGGGGCATCCACCTGGACTAGTGTCTCGGTCATTGTCAACCTTCTTCGCATGTGCAAAAAGGGAATTGTGGGAAAAGGGTATGGCAATATACGTTTTGGCATCTAGGGGAGCCCCTAATGGGCCGATGGAGTCGTATGAGGTATCAAGGTGAAGCCTATGTGAGGGGGCATCCGCCTGGACTAGTGTCTCGGCCGTTGTCAACATTCTGCGCATGCGCAAACAGGGAATTGTGGGGAAAGGATATGGAAATAGACGTTTTGTGGTCTAGGGGAGTCTCTAGTGGGCCGATGGAGTCGAGTGAGTTATCAATGTAAAGCAATCGTGAGGGGGCATCCGACTAGACTAGTGTGTCGACCGTTGTCGACATTCTGCGCATGCGCAGACAGGGAATTATGGGAAAAGGGCATTGAAAGGAACATTTTGGGGTCTAGGTGGGCCACTAATGGTCTGATTGAGTCGAGTGAGGTATCAATGTGATGCCTACGTGAGGGCGCATCCGCCTGGGATGATGGGTGTTAGGAATATCGTCATTCTGCGCAAGCGCAGGCAGGCCGTAGTGTGGAAATAGACATTTTGAGGCCGATATGGACCACTAGGGAAGTGTTATTTTTTAGCTCTCAGGGTGTAGACCACGACTTGAAGGGATGTCCACGTCACCTGTGACGTCACTGGTGACGTCATCAGTGAGAGTAGTAGCGAAAGCGGGAGTTTCGGAGGTGCGATGGAGTGCATTTGGAGTAAATAACGGCCTATTTTTCCATCCAACTACCTGGAAGTGTTACCTGTGAGTGTGAGTGTATGCGCGCGTGTGTGTGAGTGAGTGAGTGATTGATTGAATGAAGCGTGCACAACGCCCGTGAGGCGTTCCCAACGTCCGTCTTAACGCATGGACGCACTAACGACTCTTGTCTAATCAGAGGCCACCATTTGGTCCTGTCATATTCGTTCTTGCCCGTTAGATGTATTTTTGGCTGTCCAATCAGAAGTCGCCATTTCAGAAAGTTCTATCTTCGGCCATGTTCGCTTTGATCCGTTTGTTCTAATCATCATCGGGTAGGTCAGGCTACCGTTGAGGCATCATATCCTCAGATAGTTGTTTGCGCATCCTGAGGATCTATCAGTGCATGGGTGAATGCATTCATCCGATGGGAAGATTCCGTAATTTGGTCACGAAAAACATGACATTGGTGACCCTCTCCACTATCCACTTCATGTTGGGGCGCTGTTCATAGGCCCATCCCAAGACATCCAATTGGCCCACTGGGCCCAGCACGGGCTCTAGTGACGTCCGGTTAATGATGGTAAACGGTTGGTCAAATACCCGGATATTACTGCTCGGGTAAAAGTATCGGACTTGGTCTGTCTCCTTATGCTGCAGCACATAACCAAACGCCACTACCACACACCACAACTACACACCACCACCACACATCACCATCACCACACACCACCACCACACACCACCATACACCACCACCACCACATACCACCACCACCACCACCACACAACACCACCACCGGGCGTTGACGTACGGGGCACCAGGTATGTGTGTGTGTGCGCCTGTGTACGATGACGTCACTTCCAAGTAGCGCAGGTTCAAAGGTCACTTCCGTAGGTACTGTGGTTTTCCATCCAGGTCCTCATCTTACATCCGGGATTTTCCATGTTTACTGTCATGTGACCGGAACTGGAATTACAAGCGTCTAGTCCGTCATTCATAATCCAGCCGTCGTCCATTAGAGAATATCCGCGTCCATAATCCAAAGACCTATTCCATTTTCCACATAACAGTATTAGCACCAAATTCAAAAGGACAATCATAGTATACATAAACCTAGGCTTGTTTCCTGCAAGAGAGAAGCGGTCAACAGTTTTCAATGATGCCGGCAAGACATCATGATGTTCCAAAAATATCAAATCCGTATCGCTGATCAGTATTCTTAATCCATAATATTCGTTATAGAGTCGTCATCTAAAAAAAGATGTATCTCAGTCACGCTTTGATTGTGACTGTTCATATGAGTACCATGAGGATCTTGAAGTACATGGGTTCATACGGCCCCTAGCCCCGGGTTAAGCGGAATTAGACACAAGTTACGAAACGTAGCGCCATAGATCTTGCACGCTACGTTCGTATTTTCTTATCAGCATGCGATATGTATCGCCAAATTTGAGAAACTTTGAGTGGAGGCGCTTGGTGGAATAGCCCTGTTTTATAAGTTTCTGCAACAATGTTTTGTGACGTTGATTAAAATCATCACATTTAACACAGGATCTAGCAAATGCTACTAAGCGAGATATGTATACGCCATATGCAGGTCCCACTGGAATATTACTATCCAGAAAGGGATAGTTTACGATGTCGAAATTGTAATCATCTCTTTTGTCATAAAGTCGACGAGAGAGAATGCCCGCTTCATTTTTATAGAGATAGGGATCTAAATAAGATGTGCCTGTAGGGCTATCTGTAGTTTCCTTCAAATCCAGTGAAGGTGGATATATATCCTTCACTGCGTCATTTATATAGCGATTATCCACAGCGAGAAGATCGACTTACTCACTGGTGGTGATGGTGGTGGTGGTGTTGGTGGTGGTGGTGTTGGTGGTGCTGGTGGTGGTGGTGGTGGCGTTGACGGGCGTCAACGCTGGATGGTGGTGGTGGTGGTGGTGGAGTGTGGTGGTGGTGGAGATAGTGGCGTTGACGGGCGTCAACGCCCGGTGGTGGTCGTGGTGGTGGTGGTGGTGGTGGTGGTGGTGGTATGTGGTGGTGGTGGTGTATGGTGGTTTGTGGTGGTGGTGAGGGTGTGTGGTGTGTGGTGTATTTGACCAACCGTTTACCATCATTAACCGGACGTCACTAGAGCCCGTGTTGGACCAAGTGGGCCAATTGGATGTCTTCGGATGGGCCTATGAACAGCGCCCCAACATGAAGTGGATAGTGGAGAGGGTCACCAATGTCATGTTTTTCGTGACCAAATTACGGAATCTTCCCATCGGATGAATGCATTCACCCATGCACTGATAGATCCTCAGAATGCGCAAACAACTATCTGAGGATATGATGCCTCAACGGTATCCTGACCTGCCCGATGATGATTAGAACAAACGGATCAGAGCGAACATGGCCGAAGATAGAACTTTCTGAAATGGCGACTTCTGATTGGACAGCCGAGAATACATCTAATGGGCAAGAACGAATACGACAGAACCAAATCGTGGCCTCTGATTGGACAAGAGACTTCTTGAATTGTAAACCTACCCAACGCGGCTCCCTCAGCGTGGGTATGTTATGATGGAGGGGAAAATAAACTATATGAAAAAACTTGTGTTGCTATTGTTCTCTCATCCTTGTTGTTGTTGTTCTCTCATCTGTCAAGGCGTTATGCTAGGGCGTTAAGGCGTAAAGATACGGCGTTAAGTCGTTGAGACAGGCATTAAGGCGTAAGGCCTTGACGGGTGACAGCCATTCGAGAGCTTCACACTCATACCCCACACGGTCCATTTGACCAGGGATGGTCAACCACTCAACAAACCTCCACGAATCCCCAAAATACTACGGCCAGACTGCGCATGCGCAAAATGATGAAATCAGAGGAACCATATCAGTCCAGTCGGATCCCACTCACTCACTCACACACCGTCGTTAATGCGTCCATGCGTTAAGACGGGCGTTGGGGACGCCTCAACGGCGTTGTGCACGCTTCACTCACTCACTCACTCACACTCACACTCACACTCACACACTCGCTCACTCACACTCACTCACTCACTCACACGCGCGCATACACTCACACTCACAGGTAACTCTTCCAGGTAGTTGGATGGAAAAATAGGCCGTTATCTACTCCAAATGCATTTCATCGCACCTCCGAAACTCCCGCTTTCGCTACTACTCTCACTGATGACGTCACAAGTGACGTCACAGGTGACGTGGACATCCCTTCAAGTCGTGGTCTACACCCCAAAAGCTACAAAATAACACTTCCCTAGACACATTCGGACCCATAGTGGTCCATATCGGCCTCAAAATGTCTATTTCCATACTACGGCCTGCCTGCACAAGCACAGATTGACGATATTCCTAACACCCATCTTCCCAGGCGGATGCGCCCTCACGTAGGCATCACATTGATACATCACTCGACTCAATCAGACCATTAGTGGCCCACCTAGACGCCAAAACGTTCCTTCCAATGCACTTTTCCCACAATTCCCTGTCTGCGCATGCGCAGAATATCGACAACTGTCGACACACTACATTGCTTTACATTGATACCTCACTCGACCCCATCGGCCCACAAGGGACTTCCCTAGACCACAAAACGTCTATTTTCATATCCTTTTCCCACAATTCCCTGTTTGCGCATGCGCAGAATGTTGACAACGGCCGAGACACTAGTCCAGGCGGATGCCCCCTCACATAGGCTTCACATTGATACCTCATACGACTCCATCGGCCCATTAGGGACTCCCCTAGATGCCAAAACGTCTATTTCCATATCCTTTTCCCACAATTCCCTGTTTGCGCATGCGCAGAATGTTGACAACGACCAAGGTACTAGTCCAGGCGGATGCCCCCTTACATAGGCTTCACATTGATACCTCATACGACCCCATCGGCCCATTAGGGGCTCCCCTAGATCCCAAAACGTCTATTTCCATATCCTTTTCCCACAATTCCCTGTTTGCGCATGCGCAGAAGGTTGACAACGGCCGAGGCACTAGTCCAGGCGGATGCCCCCTCACATAGGCTTCACATTGATACCTCATACGACTCCATCGGCTCATTAGGGTCTCCCCTAGACCCCAAAACGTCTATTTCCATACACTTGGTCTACTGCGCATGCGCAGAATGACGGTATTCCAACTCCACACCCACCCCATCGGATGCCTCCTCAAATAGGCTTCACATTGATACCTCACTCGACTCCATCGGACCATAATTGGCCCACCTCGGTCCCAAAACGTCTATTTCCATGCCCTTTGTCTGCCGCGCAGGAATTATAAATTCCCCAGAGTAGGCCTACCGCAATACTATTAGCGCTGATAGAGATCGTTGTCAACTTCAGCACAGAAAAACACGCATATCACAAATTCATGGTATAGATCGTTGTAAAGTAAATAGTTATTTTTATTGAAATTCTTTTCCCTATCAAACAGGACGACTTTGAAGCTTAATTATTTTAGTTCATAGGACAATAAGCCATAATTAAAGCGACAAAGACAGTGTACAGTCAGATATGGCCGAAAATAGACCAGTCTTAGAACGTGAAGTCGATATTCCTAATCGGCATGGCAATACTGTGTCCCAAATTAAAAAATAATAAAAAGACATCAAGCTTTAGCTTGCAACTGCTATAAATCTAGATATACTCTTGTGGGTATGCTGAGCTATATACAATGTAGTTTGCAGACATTTTCGATGCTTTGTCGATTATTTTGCCTTGAACGGCCATGCTACTCTCAAACGTCTAACAATTTATCGCTCCACGGACCGGTAGAGATAGTTTCATTACGGGTAGAGATCGTTTGCACTGGTAGGGATGTGTTTGAATAAAAACCGTGATGTTGCTATCGCTCCAGAAAAAAAGTGGGCGTGACCGCAAACACTGGGGTCGCGGCGCGACTTGTATCAGGAAACTCAACGGAGATTGCCGAGTTGGGCCGAAGTTGTAACGGTAGTTGTCAGGACGCTAAAATTCAGAGAATTTGGACGGTTTACGGCCCATAATTGATGGATTATGAGAATCTTTGGATGGTAGGATGAATAATTAGCCTCTAAAAAATAAAATAGTAGGTGAAATATAGAGGTAGGCTAATTTCTATAAATAAAAATGTATATACGGATGATCGAGAGGAGGTCGTACGAAAGCGAGCAACCTTGTCCGATCTGTTGTTGACGATACCCCCTGCTAATTAACTTGCCAAACTCCTGTGATCTGATGTAACAAGTCAAATAGGCCAAGAATATATTTATCTTTATCAGGTGTGGTAGATGGAGTATTTGGCAGTATTGGGGCTCTTCTGGGCGGATTTATAATAACCAAGTTCAAGCTAACCTTCAGATCGACGACCATTTTCTGCTTGATTGCGCTAGGAGTGACGATAGTCACCATGGTCACGGGTTTATTCGTGCGCTGTGACGCGGTTAGACTCGCTGACCATAGCATAGAGTGAGTTAAACATTACATTATGACTTATGAAGCAGGAGCCGCGGAGCACATTCGAAAGTGGTGAGGGGCTGAGCTCTATACCGGCCATGTTAAATGTTGGACTGGTGGTATCTAAGACATGACTTATAACATTGCGGTCCCAAAAAGTGGGGGGAGGGGGTCCTCCCCCCCCCCCCCCACCCCCACGACGCTCCGCGGCCCCTGTAAGTACGAGAGGCCTTGAGAAATACAAATAAAAACACGCCAATAAGTCAGAAGATTTACAGTTTTGTTGAAATTATTTACATTTTAGTTTGGCGTTAATGTATTTTTGAGGAATTTGAGCTGTATGTGCCTCAGCTGGGATTCTTACAAGTAATGTGTTTCATCTACATACACTCAGATAAATTGTTATGCTCCAGGCAAACAATTTGCTTTGTGGAAATACATCTTCTTGATGACTGAATCATTACTTTTTTCAGAACGGACTTACCATGTAGTGCCACCTGTCGGTGTTCATATACAAAGTTCAATCCAGTCTGTGACATTGAAACGAAAATAAGCTACTTCTCCCCGTGTGTGGCCGGATGTCAAACTAGTAATATATCCATGGAAACAGACGCCAAACAACAGGTACCCGTAATATCATATCCCTTGCAGAAAGGCGCATGAAAGATGCAAATAATGCGAATCAATATAGCCAGCTAGGGCGCAATCGCACGTGTCCGTTTACATATCGATCGTTTGATATGTACCCGGACCGCTTTCACCCTTTGTACGAGTACGGTGCTTCAGACAATTAGCTGCGGATTTCAATTTCATCTCATAACTATAGTCATAACTTAATCGAGCTAGAACATGACATATTGTGTACATATATATAAGTACAGACAGATTTTTCTTAACATAGCACAGGAATATATTTAGCTGCAGTGATTCGTTGGTATATTTTTCCCGGTATATAATATTGTGTATGCAGTAAAATATAATCCAACACATTTCGATACAGCACAGATATAGAATTAGGGGAGGGACGGGGGAGGGGGGGGGGGGCATATATCAAGTGTTCAACATCAAAACTCTACAAAGCTTCTATATCAGACTTGGATAACAACCACAGGGAAAGATCTTCAAGGAAACAGGACAAAGCAATATCACCTCTTTCATTACAACTATTACATCTGTCCAAGTTCACTTTTTTCACTTTCATCAGATAGCAATTACAATGATTAACCTTGAATATGCTGGTGAAGCAAAAGAATCTTTTTCTAAGAACAAATTATAGAAGAATTTTGATCTTTCCGGGCACAAATCCAATGGATTTCTATAGTGGGAATATCGAGTATTTTTGGATTTGTAGCGTTAGGAAATACACAGTATCCAATTTTCCTTTTTATGCACAACACAGTCTTATTATAAGTATTCTTGTGTGCAGAAATGTTATATGTTTGACCAAAGATACCTATACGAATATATGTTACCTTTTCCGTCACACAGGTCCTTAACAAAACAGATACTTGCGGTAACCAACTAAGCTCAAAAAAACTCTTGTGTTTAAAAGTATAAATCGGCGATTATTCCAAATAATTTCACCAAAGATATCCCTGTCTGACCGCCCATTTAAATCAGTATAAAACTGTAGAATGTCACAATAAAATGGGCTATCAACGTCTGGATTTTTCACATCAAAGTTACACTGCCCAGGCCACCAAATTAACATCTCCCTAGTATAATCCGTGGCGTTTCCTACTCCTCCTCCTCCACTTTACTCACTGCACAGCGACTACTCCTCCTCCTCCTCCACTTTACTCACTGCACAGCGGGTCGCATAGGTGTGGCGCGGGATAGGGTGGGGCGAGAGATCTGGGGTTTTCGCTACCTGAGATTCCATGGGCCAGGCTTGCAAGTAGTATGTAGTACCCGAATTGATAGAATACCCCCCCACTGCGCATGCGCAGAACCTGGTGTGACGTCATAAGTGTATGGGCATTGGGGGGTTATTGGGGGTGTGCGCATGCGTGAGGTGTGGGAGGTGGGTACAAGATGGCCGCCATGTGGGAGGTGGGTACAAGATGGCCGCCATGTGGGAGGTGGGTACAAGATGGCCGCGATCAATGAGTGCATAGAAAAAAAAAAAGTTCCGGCAAAAAAAAAAAAAAAAAATGTATTCATCCGCGGTGATGCGGTTTGGCCGTGGTTTTGGCGGTAATTCGGTCTCGGGAAAAAAGCGGAGAAAAAGTAGTCCCTAGATAAAATGGTCCGATTGGGTCGAGTGAGGTATCAAAGTGAAGCTTAGGTGAAGGGGCATCTAATGGGCTAGGTGTGGGGTTGAAATATCGGCCTTCTGCGCATGCGCGGTGACCGAAGGGTATGAAAATAACCTTTTTGGAGCTAGGGGAGCCCCTAGTGGACCGATGGGGTCGAGTGAGGTATCAATGTGAAGCATTCATGAAGGGGCATCTAATGGACTGGGTGTGGGGCTGAAATATCGGCCTTCTGCGCATGCGCGGTGGCCGAAGGGTATGAAAATAGCCTTTTTGGAGCTAGGGGAGCCCCTAGTGGACCGATGGGGTCGAGTTCAGGTGCCTTATACCATTGTATACAGGTGCCTTATACCATTGTATACAGGTACATCTGACCATTGTATACATGTGCCTTATACCATGGTATACAGGTGCCTTATACCATTGTATACAGGTGCCTTATAGTACCATTGTATACAGCAGAAATTGTCTTTGTAACGTCTTATTGTGACATCATGGCATTATTGTTGTTTTGTGACACTGTGGAACTGTAAAAATTCCATGAATGGAAAAGAATGATAAAACCCATTAGTGCATAATATTGCTGAAATAATGCCAACAGAAAACTCAGAGTCAATTTAAATATTTATTTGTATTGAGCAAATTAAAAGAATTTCGAAGAGAAAAGAGCCGAAATAATGTCTGTCTGTCCTGGAAATCAGCTGATCAGCAATAAATCGACATCTCCGTGACCTTCAAGGAGATTTTGACATTAGGTTTTACCCGCTTTTATCACAAATCATTATAAAGAAATTGTCACACCCGGTGAACTCCTGAAACCCACATCCTACCCTGCTAGTCTGGTGATAATAAAATTTAAAGATCACATGTCCAACACATACTTGCGTACCCCTCGAGATGAAGGATACCGTCCATGTTTCATTTTTTGAGGTGTACTGAAATGCTCTCTCTAATTTATGCCCCGGTATCTATTTTCACATCTAGGTTGAAGATTTATATCGACACTGCTACACACTTTTTGACATGTGTTTTCACTTTCGATGAAAGCACAAAACAGTCTAAAAAATTCACCTACGCTAATATTTTCTGGTGTTTTGTAGAATATAGATTCGCGTTCATTTCTATTTCGTCAAGAAAAAATGTTTTGTAGAATATAGTAAGAATTTCGAAGAGAAAAGAGCCGAAATAATGTCTGTCTGTCCTGGAAATCAGCTGATCAGCAATAAATCGACATCTCCGTGACCTTCAAGGAGATTTTGACATTAGGTTTTACCCGCTTTTATCACAAATCATTATAAAGAAATTGTCACACCCGGTGAACACCTGAAACCCACATCCTACCCTGCTAGTCTGGTGATAATAAAATTTAAAGATCACATGTCCAACACATACTCACATAATGAAAGCAAGAATCGAACTTGCGCACCCCTCGAGATGAAGGATACCGTCCAGGTTTCATTTTTTGAGGTGTACTGAAATGCTCTCTCTAATTTATGCCCCGGTATCTATTTTCACATCTAGGTTGAAGATTTATATCGACACTGCTACACACTTTTCGACATGTGTTTTCACTTTCGATGAAAGCACAAAACAGTCTAAAAAATTCACCTACGCTAATATTTTCT
>JAVTVY010056781.1:0-29144 GCA_036873755.1 Hanleya hanleyi | reverse complement strand
GTTTGTTGACATAAAAACAGCTGATGCATGTAGAGGATGTTTGAGTTTCACCAGAAAATTATGCCAATATATAAATGCCTCCCTATGTACTAAAATTGCCCGCTAAAAGTTTCCATGATATAGGGAAATAACTGTGATGTGTTTTTCCACAGTGACACGTTCTCCTAAAGACCGTCTAAGCTGCAAAAAAAAATCCGATGGGGAGGGGGAGGGGGGGGAGGAGGGGGAGGGGGACATTTCCTAGCATGGATATTATTAAAAATTAATGTATATTACATACGTGTACGACGTTGATTGGTGTTACTCTGTGATACTGGTCAATGATACTGGTCAGGCAGATGATTACACACAGGCAGTGATCAGGGAGGTCCGTTAGGCAGGCGGGCAGGAAAATCGGTGAGGCAGGCAGACAGGTCAGGTAAGTCAGATTGAAATACACCCCTTTCCCTAAAAATGGACTCCTTTTATAGCCAATTGACCTCATTTTCATATTTTCAGTAACCACAGGCCGCCATTTTGAAACACACCACCCCTAACACACACATATCATACGGTGGCCCGTAGGAGACATTCATGTTTTTACCTTTTATGTGACGTACATCTATGTGCACCAAGGCCGGAAAGATGATGATGACTTCAAACAAGTCTTGTTGAAGAACTATTGAGAACAAGGAAAACTGATCTGGAGAGTGTATAATTGTATTACAAAAAAAAATTCATAGTTTTTTCACTGTTAATGTGTATTTGAAAAATTCAATACTCACTGTTAATGTGTATTAAATTCAATTGTGAATACGTTCATTGTGTGTTAATAAAAAATAGTAGAAAATTAAAAAATGTGTTCATTCTTTTTTCCTTTTTTAATAGTCAAATAGCTCCAAAACGTCTATTTCCATTCTTGCGCATGCGCAGAATGCTGATAGTTCAACCCACACCAGTCCATCATATGGCCCTTCATCTCACCTTCACATTGATACCTCACTCGGCTCCATTGGGCCACTAGGGGCTCTTCTAGCTCCAAAACGTCTATTTCCATACCCTTCGGCCACCGCGCATGCGCAGAATGCCGATAGTTCAACCCCACACCCAGCCCATTAGATGCCCCTTCACATAAGCTTCACTTTGATACCTCACTCGACCCCATCGGACCCTTAGGGGCTTCCCTAGCTCCAACACGGCTATTTTCATACCCTTCGGCCACCGCGCATGCGCAGAAGGCCGATAGTTCAACCCCACACCCAGCCCATTAGATGCCCCTTCACATAAGCTTCACTTTGATACCTCACTCGACCCAATCGGACCATTTTATCTAGGGACTACTTTTTCTCCGCGGAAGCTTTTTCCCGAGACCGAATCACCGCCAAAACCACGGCCAAACCGCATCACCGCGCATGAATACATTTTTTTTTTTTTTTTTTTGCCGGAACTTTTTTTTTCGTGGAGGTAAGGTCAGTCAGTGCACTGGGTGTGAAGTTGTCCGCCATCTTGAATCACACCACCCCTAACATACAAAAACAAGCCGCCATCTTGAATCACACCACCCCTAACATACAAAAACAAGCCGCCATCTTGAATCACACCACCCCTAACATACAAAAACAAGCCGCCATCTTGAAAATCTGGGTTTTTCCAAAAATTGGGTGCAAGTGCACTCATAGGCCACGCCCCCAACCCCCTCGCTCCGCCCAAATAACCCCCTCACTCCGCCCCAAATGACGTCAAAAAAGGTTCTCGCGCATGCGCAGTTGAGGGCTGTTACGTCCAGATCAACTCTACATACTACTCGCGTAACTGGTAGGCAATCGTATTGCCGTTAGAAGGCGAGAGAGAACCACCTCTCTAAGATGGAGGTAAAAAAGGTCGTTTTTGTAGAGGATAGACGATATGTTTTGGTTTCTATTAACAATCAAACTATGCACGCTTTCATTGAAAAACCACTGTTACGACATGTAACACAATATACAAGGTAATTCGCCTGAAGTTTTTGAAGAGTTTTGATGAATAAGTCAAAAGTTATTAAGTATAAACGACCTTTTTTACCTCCATTTTAGAGAGGTAGTTCTCTCTAACCTGTTGAACGTATTTATGACAAGGCGTCGAGTATAGGTTTATTACATTCACACACCCTGTCTTGGAAAGCATACAGAATTCGATGGTGGCAGCAAGTTTGCCGTTCAAGTGGAGGCCTACCTTGAAATCCCCCTTCAGCCATTCTTCCACCGGTCGAGTTCTGTCATCAACCGTTTCATCTGCTTCCAATGACGTACGACTGTGAGCTCCTAAAATAACAGGTACGTCATGTACGCCATTTACAGATATCTATGTTAAATTATGATGGATGGGAGGGAAAGGTGTATACTCTTACTATTTTCTTTTATTCAATTTACATTTTCCTGAAGATTATTCCGCAATATCGTTCCTTCCAATGCGCCCTACAACCTGCGTTCGGTCTCCAAACCCCTCAGGCTTGCTGACTCTCTCGAATAACCTACAATCGACTGATGTTTAGAAACTTGCGGTTTTACCCGGAAACATTCTGGCAGAAACTTGTAAAACAGTGCTATATCATCAAGCGCCTCCACTCGAAGCTTCTCAAATTTGGCGATACATACCGCGTGCTGATAGCAAAGTACGAGTGGTAGCGGGCAAGATCTATGGCGGTACGTTTCGCGGTGTCTAATTCCGCTTAACCCGGGGCTAGAAGCCGTGTGTACCTATGCATTTCTGAGATACATCATACTCTAGGTAACGACTTTACAACGTATATCATCTGGATTAAGAATACTGATCAGCGATACGGATTTGTTACTTTTGAAACATCATGATGTCTTGCTGACATCATTGAAAACTGTTGACCGCTTCTCTCTTGCAGGTAATTAGCCTAGTTTTATGTGTGGGGGGCCTACTATGATTTATCCTTTTAATTTGGTGCTAATGTTATTATATGAATTAGGTCTTTGGAGTACGGACGCGGAAATTCTTTAATGGGCGACGGCTGAATAGTGAACGACGGACTAATTTTAAAGAACTCCTACGACACTGTTAGCACCAAAATCTGATCAGCTATAACATAAGAAATGTTATTAAACAGTTTTCAATCAATTCTGCATCACTGATCAGTATCGATAAGAAAGGAAGGAATGAATCAATTCTGCATCACTGATCAGTACCGCTGTGAAAGAAACGGCGGTCCCTCGAATATGAGTGTCCGCTTGCTATGATTCAGCCCAGCCCGGACTCCGAAAAGGGTCACTTGGATTCTGGAGACCACCGTTTCTTTCACACCGGTAAGGACGGAAAGAATGACGTTTCAACTTTTTTCTCTAGAAAAATAGCACATTTAGACGTTACGTAAAAGTTGTATAATGGTCATTTTGCTCATTGAAATAATGTTGGAAAGACCTCAGGGCACGGTATTGACCAAATATAGACGTATCAACGTTTGAATGATACCATCTAAATAGTGTTAGTGTAACGTCGATATTTGGCTGATACCGTTTCGATGTTAATTCAATGAGCAAAATGATCGTCATTCAACGTTTGCTCGAAACGTAATATCAATGTTGTTCTACTGCACAGTGCTATCTGAGATGTGTCATTGACAACATCTTTATTTTATCAAGCCAATTTCTACGTTCCCAGTTCGAACTTCCCTGATATTTCAGGCGCCTTCAATGCTCAAAGAAGTTCTAGATAGACGCCAGACGCCACTGACCCAGAAAACATTTGAAGTTTAAAATGTGTCCTAGAAGAGCGCTATTGATTGGCTGACATATATACATGTATTGGACCAACTCAACCACCATATTAGAAGGGATGACGTCGCTACTTGAGAATGATGTCACTCTACACACAATCGGCGTGTAGAATCTGACTCGTTCATCTCTCGTTCGTAGGTGAAATAGGGCAGATATATCAATGCATGTTCGAAGTGGGAACGTAGAACATGACTGGATAGAATGAAGATGCATTGGCCGCTAGAGGCGCTTTATCTGTGTTATCCAATCGTTTTGCTATAATGCTTGGTTCATGTTGAATTCCTCATACTGACGCTGATTAGTTGATACCTGGACACGTGATACTGTATACGGAAATACGAACTGATAAATCCGCAGTCTGGGTTTGAAACCGGTGAATGTTTCGTCTAGCCTACTGTGCGAGGCCGCTAGCCTGGCGCCAATAGTGATTGAACTCAGCCACGATTTGACACATCATTAAAGACGATTTGAACCACAAAAAGAATTGTTGTTAAACTCCCGACACAGGAATTTAACAACAGTAAACTCGATCTAAGACTTTCCCTTTGATTTCGGTCACTGAGGTAAGCAACATCCAAACTGCCATTTATAAAATCGATCACAACTGATCCTCGGTATTTGTATGTTCACACGCCCAGGGCTATAGTGACCAACAGAATAATTTTTGATGGTATGAATCCGCAGGAGACAAGTAGAGTAAGGGACGTAGTGAGGCAAGCTGATATATGAGAGTAACAAGAACCTACTAATAGTAGCTAGTGTTTAAATATAATGTTATGTAGGCGGGAATTCTTTATGGACGACGGTTGACTGTTGAATGTCCGATCTGATGTTTGCTTATTTACAACCCCTGGTCTCGGAGTTGATGGAAATCTGGTACAGAGATTCTGAGTAGTACTGTATGTCAGTAGTGTGACCAGAACGCCTTGCTCTATCTTCTATCACGGTGACCTGACTACATGAATTTTACATCGACCGTTGACCGAAGATCGCGAAACTAGGTCAACATATTCCCGATGATGTAATGCGCGAATACCAATGCTCGTAATCAATCGAGACCAAACCGGAAGTGACTTCATCGGGAATATATTGACCTAGTTTCGTCACCTTATGTCAACGGTCGAGGTCAAATTCTTGTGGTGGGATTTTTCAGGTCACCATGTTAAAATATAGGGCAATGTGTTCTAGTCAGACTACTATTCTGCACATTATTGTATTTTGAATTACTCAGCCTACCCTGTTCATGTCCGTGTGTCTGCTGACTGTAGCATTCCTCGTTCTCCGTCTCGTCCTCTATCGGCTCCTCTCCCAGAGATTGCGAGGACGTTTGGACAGACTTAGACTCTTTTGTTGGTAAATCTTCGTCGTACCAGCAGCTGCCCAATAAAAGAAAGAGCACACATACACAGGCGCATTTTGGCTGATCAGTATTATTAAGTGCCCAAATTGCATGGTAAAAGATCTGAAACCTGGTGACGTTTTAGCCCTCTTCTATCCCATGATACAATGTACATCCATGGCAATTAAATAGCAGGCTGGATCATAATACAATGGGGATCGCCAGCCACACTAGGCGGCGCTAGTGCTCCAAAAGTTAAAGAAGACGTGACGTTATAAATCGAACAATTATAACATCGTTACATTATGGCGTTGCCTTTGTGACGTCCAGAAAAACGACATGGGCATGTGTCATTTACCTCTTGGTATACGTAACCACCGGACGTCCGTTTGAGCTGGCGAACCCCATTGAATTACCCAAGCATTTCCCTCATATAACACATCAATTTAATTGCCAACACGAGATTCCTGGACTGGCAATTGGTCTTGTAATCCTTCATGCATTGTGGCACATGTTTTGTGCGTTCGACTTCAAGATAATTGACACCGGCCATGAAGACGTATGCATGCACAATTCATCACGTGATTGAAGGAAGGATAAAAAGTCATCATCATTTAGGTATGTTGCGATCCACAAAAATGAACAGTCAGTTCGCGATTGTACGGCTTAGACCTGCCACACCTGAAGGCACTCGTAAACTAATAGTTAATTGATAACATATTCTAGAAAAATAAAGTAATAAAACACTATCAGTATAGTATAGTTTTGAGAACTCATTGGCTGCTCTAAGTCTTTTTCTTTTCAGAATGCTTACTTTTCTTATTTAAGAAAGTCTTAAATAAATGAAAAGTGGAAACTACATAATCAATTGTTTCTTAAGATATTCAGAAAATGTGAGAATATTTACGAAAATATTCGAATATTTTTATTCTGTGGCTTCCACTTTTTACTTATTTCTGCAAATTTACAAAAAACAAAGTTTAAAATTGCTAAGAGCAGCCACAGATTTCTAAAAACTACTCCAATTAGTATGAAAAGATTTATTTGTCTGGTACTTGGATTTCTTGTTCTTTGGAGGACAGGTGTGATTTCTAATTTAAGAACTTTTGAGGAAATTAAACTCACTCATTGAAAAAGCAAAGAAAACTTTTTATACTGTATATTATACTATATTGGTAGTGATTTATTTCATCACTTTTCTAGAATTCTAGAACCCTTAGTTTGTGAGTGCCTTAGCTCATTACCGATCAGTCACTGAACACTAACATGTTTTTCTTCCGATTGTAATTTCGAACAGTTACTGAGTAGCACAGAAAATTCCGGTTTGCAGGTTTGCAGCATTGTACCACATGAAATATGACTTGCCATCAAACATATGAGTAGTAGACAAAAGGTAAATGGAGTCCTATTTCACCCGGATGTAATGACGTCACAGGGGAGGATTTGAGGAGGAACTTGATCACGTGACGATCATGTGATCAAGGCATGTACTGACCTATCTAGGCTATAGTTCCGGCAACCTTTGACCTCGAATTCTTCCGCGGTGATGCGGTCTGGTGGTGATGCGGTCTGCCTCCGCGGACAGAAAGTAGTCCCATGGGTTGACTTCCAATGTTAATGTATATGGGGAATACCTAAATAGACGTTTTGGGATCTAGGGGAGCCCCTAGTGGACCGATGGGGTCGAGTGAGGTATCAAAGTGAAGCATTCGTGAAGGGGCAACCGATGGGCTGGGTGTGGGATTGAAATATCGGCATTCTGCGCATGCGCGGTGGCCAAAGGGTATGAAAATAGACGTTTTGGAGCTAGGGGAGCCACTAATGGTCCAATGGGGTCATATGAGGTATCAATGTGATGCATTCATGAAGGGGCATCTGACTGGACTAGCGGCTCGGGCGTTGTCACCATTCTGCGCATGCGCAGAGAGGGAATTGTGGGAAAAGGGTATGGAAATAGACGTTTTGGGATCTAGGGGAGCCCCTAATGGGCCGATGGAGTTGTATGAGGTATCAATGTGAAGCCTATGTGAAGGGGCATCCAGTCATGGGTGGGTGCATGTAAAATTTTTCCTGAAAAAAAAAACGGAACACGGACTTTATCGAAAAATCCGAGAAAATGCCTATGGGGGGTATATAGGTCGCCGGGCTTAACGGGGCTTGCCTATCAATAGAGTTATCTACCCCTAGTTCCAGGGTGGGTGTATGTAAAAAATTTCCTGAAAAAAGACGGAACACGGACTTTATCCTAAATTACGGGAAAATGCCTATATGGGGTATGGGGGGTATAGGACCATCCTGGGAAACCTACTTCTCGACATTTGCGGTATAGGTTGTGGGGTCCCGTTTTCTTAGTCTCGTCAAGACAAACATGATAGGAAGTGTCGCGGAGCAAATCGTTGAAATTTTGGAAAAAGTTCAGGGAGACCCATATAGTCCCATACTAGGGGTACAGGACCAATGTTTGCCCCACTGGGAAACCTACTTCTAGACATTTGCGGTATGGTTGTTTGGATTTGTTTTCTTAGTCTCGTCAAGACAAACATGATAGGAAGTGTCCCGGCACGAAACGGTGAAATTTTTGAAAAAAGTTCAGGGAGACCCATATAGACCCATATACGGGTTATGGGGGTATAGATCCAATGTTTGTCCCACTGGGAAACCTACTTCTAGACATTTGCGGTATGGTTGTTTGGGTTTGTTGTCTTAGTCTCGTCAAGACAAACATGATAGGAAGTGTCCCGGCACGAAACGGTGAAATTTTTGAAAAAAGTCACCGAGACCTGGGTAGGCCCATAGGCCTATACTGCATGGCTATGGGTGTATAGGTCCATACGGTGCGGACGTGTTGGGATCTAGGTGGGCCACTAATGGTCCGATGGGGTCGAGTGAGGTATCAATGTGAAGCTCTCATGCAGGAGCACTTGACTACACTAATGGTTCGTACGTTGTCAATATTCTGCGCATGCGCAGCCTGGCCGTAGTATAGAAAGCAGGCATTTTTGGGGGTGTGTGTGTGTGGGTGTGTTTGGGTTAGAGATGGGCTATTCACGGTTCGAATGGGTCGTGTGAGGTATCCATGTGAAGCCTATGTGAGGGAGCCTCTGATGGCGTGGATGTGGGGTAGAAATAGGGTCATTCTGCGCATGCGCGGTAGCCAAAGGGTATGGAAATAGACGTTTTTGTGGTCTATGTGGCCCCTAATGGGACTATTGTGTCGAGTGAGGTATCCATGTGAATCATAGGTGGGGGAGCATCCACCTGGACTAACATTCACGTGGTTTGGCGGGTCTGCGCAAGTGTGTGACGTCACTTCCGGTTTTTCAGAATGCTCAAACACTGTCTCCAACTTTCCCGGCCCGGCCCGGCCCGCCCCGGCCGCAGCGCGCGCGCGCGCGGGAGTGATCTGATGCTGCAGCGCGCGCGCGCGCGTCATCACCGGCAGTGCGCGAATGCATGTCGGGTCAAAAGGTCAAAGGTCACATCCAGGTCAAACGGTCAAAAAAGGGGATTTGGACCAATCATCGGTCGAGAAAAAAGGAGCAATGAGCGATCAATAAAAGAACCAATGGACGGGTACTAGGTACACGTCTGCGCCTCCATCCGGGTACTGGGATGCTTTCGCCTACGTCCGCGCCTACATCCGGGTTCTTGTACACCCGGGTAATTTTTTCTGGACATGGATGGGTTACCTTTGGCTCCATTCTAGGCCACTGATTGGCTATTCATGGACATGCTCATATAGAAAAGATAGGGTTTTTTGGTGAGATATCATTTTGTTTTTTATTCAGTAACAACAACAACGTGAGAACATCCACGTGAAAACTGAAGCCCAGAACAGGGGGCTTGTACATTGAAAGAACTGAAGCCCAGAACAGGGGGCTTGTACATTGAAAGAACTGAAGCCCAGAACAGGGGACTTGTACATTGAAAGAACTGAAGCCCAGAACAGGGGGCTTGTAAACTTAAGCCCAGAACAGCGGGCGTGTGCACATTGAAAGAATTCAAGCCCAAAACGGGGCTTGTACATTGAAATGATGGGCGGCCCAGTCATATACGAGTACATCGCGGTCCTCGGCCTTGGGGTACTCGTCAAACATCTGTACGATGGTAGATAAGCGTCTTCCCCGGCATCGATGGTACAGGTAAAACAAGCAATATTGTCCGCACACGCTACTGGTCAGGCTTTGCAACGTTTGACTGTTCCAACAGCACGTCTCTGTGCCTTGATCCATGAAGTCTGTTAAATCGGAATGGAGGGTTGGCAGGCCGTACGGGTCAAAGTATTCCCCCTGCTGTTCTGTCAAGTACACGGCCACCCAATGTTCACCGGGCCGATCCATCGGGTCCGTGTTGAGAACGTATGCAGCAGGATACATACGGTCTAATGGGAACACATCTCGGGCGAACACTCCTTGAAACACCATACGTGTCTCTGGGTCATTCTCCAGCACGGTGGTTATCTGGTCTGTATCCATGTTAGGTGGAGAAGTCACACAAGACGTTGCGCGCCTTGTCCACTTGAATGATGTTGTCAAACTCGGCGTAGCAGATCACATTGACGGTGGTCGCTAGGGCTCGTGCAAAGTGGATTTCCAACCGTAAGTTGCCTTGCTTGGCCAGGACCAGCTAATGGTCGTTCTCTAAGGTGGGGGTCAGATCGAAACAGAACAACGTGTATCCGTTCGCGTAGTCCTCCCGACTGATGAAATTCCCTTCGTCCTGGTTGATTTGACCGGTGGCTGTAAACAGGCTCTGATAGGCTCGAATGAAATTCCTGCGCCCAAAGTTCGGTGTTAGGGCCGTGGCTGGGACCTGTTGTCCATCCACATGCAGGGCTACAAAATTGATGCCAAAATGTTTAAAGTCAAACGGATTCTCTGGGTAGGCTCCGCTGAAACTGGTATTTTCCACACAGGCCAGGGTCAATCGCTTGGGTAGTTCTCCCAGGAACAGGTTTTCTTTGTTGGCACGGAGAACACTTTGGTTTGTACACGTCGGATAGGGTACTGGCCTGGTTTTGTTTCCAAGGCTTTCATGTGTCCCAATTGAACGGCTGGATTCGGTTTCACTTTTCGGACATACAGGACTGCGTCTTGGATGACAATCTTATAGTCAGCTGCATGCCCCTCTACGTCAGTGGCCACCAAGGCGAAGGTCGGAGGCGCCCGTATCAGTCGGATTTTGATGGCGATCTTGTTTAAGAGGTACCGGTCTTTCATGAACATGTCTGCGTGCAGTCGACCCATGAGATCCACCGAGGCACTGTTCGCAGTGAAAGCCTTCCGTTTGTTATATCCCACATTGTCGACCGTGTCCATGTGCTCGGGTGTGTCCTGGTAGAATAAGGCGGCTGTCAGCTGAGATTTTTTAGCCTCTCGGCCATACGACAACAGTGTCTCGATGTAGGCTCGATAGGGGTACGTGTTGGTCGAGTCACTGATGAGTTTGTCGCTGAGAAAAAGATCCACCTGTTGAAACATCGAGTGCAGACAAGCTCACAGACAGGAGAGATTCGTCGGGCCCACCGTTGCAGCTTGGGTGATTCTGGTGCCAGCCCCATTGACCACCTTGGCTTTCACATACAAGTATGTATGGGCTAAATCCACGTAGGCCGTATCCGCATTACTGATGGTGAACTCGATGGGCCCTGTTTCGTTGATGCTGGAGAGCGGGAGATGCTCCACCCATAATCCTTGCTCGGCACTGGTCTGTGTGGGCGGCACGGTCCACAAATCAAATTCACTGTTGGTGGAGGGACAGGACTCGTCGTGGATCAAGGACATGTTTAAGAAAAGATATCCTGGGTCTTCGATGTGCGTCGTCGCTGGGTCGGTCGTCGACTGGTGCGTGGTCTCGGTGGGGCAGCTCTTTTAATCCCTACGGTGCGTTGTGCTTTGGCCACCAAGACGCCTCCCGCTTCTTTGGTCCGCCGTTTCAAGGATTCTTTGGGTGCCGTACCCCCCAAGACATCACCGACCACTTGCAGTCCATTGGGTACCGCTTGTTTGCCGATTGCTTTCACCCCACCCGTCACCACGGGCAGGAACATTTTGACGATGCTGCCGAGTATGTTCCCCAGTCCATGTCCTCGCTGCATGCGTGCACCGCTAAAGACCGGAAAGCCACCCCCGGCCTGTTGGGCATAATAGTCCATATAGCTGCGTGCATCGCACTCGTAAGGTACTTTCATTGTGCAAAGTGGGGAGCACGTGCTTGTCGAAAATGAAGTGTCAGAACCACTTTCCCGCGTTCGAATGCCACCGGTCGTCCCGTGTCATCTCTTATATCCACCGTGATCGTGTTGATGTCGGTTTGTCGTACGGGCAGGTAGAGCATGTGGGTGAAACTGTGAGTGACTTGATCTCCATACGTCTTTTTAATGGGGACCACCCGTAACAGAGGTGTGTTGATATCGCCCACGATGTGGTTGTCCACTACGTCCGAGTAGACGTAGAGTCCGTACATACCCGACTTCATATCCATCGGGATCTCGCCTTGGTGGGCGGTGGGACCAGCGAACGTCTGTAGATCGAAACCCAGCATTTGCTGTACGATAGGACTCAGTACGACACTTGCGTTGGCGGTGACGATAAGCTGTGACTTGTCGTTGTGTGCGTTGTAATCGAAGTCCACGTGATTCTTGAAGGGAAAGGATTTGATGGGTTTTGAAGTATTCGTGACCTCCCGTAGAGCCTTATAATGCAACAGTCTTGACAGCCCACCCATGAACTCCTTGGGGGTATCGTATTGGCCTTCTGGGAGGGTGAGTCGGGTGTCTTTTCCTTCGTAGGTCACATCGTACCACACTACCACACAGACCCCAGCTGGGGGAGCCACTGTGGGTGTGTTTACATTATTTTTGAATGTACACGTGGTGGGCCTCTCCGGTAAAGATGCCGGTCCGTAGTCGAAGGTGATCGGGGGTGGCTTGCTTGAGGTCGAAGAGCATATACCCGTGCTGAGGGGTTGTCGCATCTTTGAAGGCTTCCAACGCAAACGGTGTGCGGCCGGGATACATCTGTCTCGCCAGGTGCAGCAGTTGAGTGGTATCTCTCGGGTTTTTGAAGACCACCAGGTAGTGGGCATTTAAGCTGATGTTTCGATGTTCTTTGTTTTTATTGAACAGATTCTGCACAATGTAGATGATGCTGAGCCGTCGATGGTGGCTGCCTTTGGTAAAGAGTTGGGTGGCCCGCGCATCCTTCTCCGCCATGAGATCATCCAGAACCACCAAGGTGTCGGGTTCCAAATCGGCCAGGTTAGGTAGGCCTTCCACGAACGTGATGTGAGGCATTGCTGCATATGTTTCCTGCCATTCTCCGTAACACCACACGACTCGGGCAATGGGTGGGGTGATCATGCTGTCGGCGTGTTGAAGGAGCTTCCTGACGAAGTGCGTTTTGCCGGAGCCCGTCGGTCCTGCGATGGTGCAAATGAAGGGATGATGCCACCGAGGGTCCATGGTTCGAGCTGTATGCGCTGTCGTGGTAACCCGCTCTTGTAAATTTCGTACGAGTGAACTGGGGTGGTGGGTACAACGTCAGTCGTCGTTGTCTGTTGACTGTGAGGGATGATGGTGGTGGGTACAACGTCGGTCGTCGTTGTCTGTTCACTGTGAGGGATGAAATCCAGTGGGTCTTCAGACGTAGTGGGTGTTCTTGGTGTAGATGTGGAGCTTGGTGTGGAGCTCGACGTGGCTTGTACACGGGGTGTGGTGGTGACTGGGCTCGATACGGGGTTGACTGGTGCTATCTGTAGACCGGTCTCACTGGTGCCTGGTGTTCTCAGTTGGTTAAGTAGCGTGCTGACATAGGCTACGTCGTAAAACACACCTCCGTACAACACACTCAGCAGGGTTAGCACTATCACCACAAAGCCCACTTGCGTTTTGCGCGTTTTGGGAGACGCTGTGTTCAGAGACAGCTGCTGTTTGTCCATAGCACTGTGGTCGGACGTGGAATGAAGGATGACGGCAGTGGCGTCTGGCTTTATAGTCGTTTCACCTGGTTGGCAGCGACCCAGGAATTGAAGGAACTGGGCCAGCCTTGCCATTTGACGAAATGAAACAGTTTGCCACGTCGACGTTCCGTTTTCAAAATCTGCTCCACCGTGTAGTAGTCTTGCTGTGTTTTTACGACAGGCTGTAATTCCGTCTCGTAAAACGTCCCCAGCAACGGTTCCCCTTGAAGATCTTCCAGTTCATAGACTCGCTGCTGTCGGGGTAGGCGCCGTTTAATCAGGAAGTGCTCATCGCTCCAGTTGGGCAAGTAACTTTTCTCAAATTGGCCTTTGACTTTACTGATCCGTACAGGGTCCCCGACCTTGTACACCGCCTTCGGCGTTCGTTGCGATGGACTGGGGTACAAGACACGCCGGACTTGGGCTTCGTTGCGTTGGGTCACGGTAATGGGGGCTCTCTCTATACTCCGGTGATAGGCTCGATTGTAACCACTCACAAGTTTCGGGAGAACATCGCTGTACCGCCTTGTATTCTTATAGGTGAAATATTTATACATGCGGCCCTTGAATGTCCTGTTGAACCTTTCCACCACGGAAGCCTTGGTCTCGTTGTACGTATGGAAGAAAAACACCTTCTGGGCTTTCAGAAACTGTTGGAACGGCCTGTTGAGGAATTCCGTGCCTTCGTCGGTTTGCAAATACAAAGGTTTGCGCCCGGTCTTGAAGATGCCTTTGAACGCCGCTATGAGATTCGCCCCCGTTTTCGTCCGGATGGGTACCACCCACGCATACTTGGATAGGATATCGATGCACGTCAAGATATACCGATTCCCATCGTTGTGTTTGGCAAAGGCGCTCATATCGACCAAATCCGCTTGCCACTGGGCATCTAGTCCTCCCACGATGACCCGGTTCCGTAGAAAATGGCGACGGACAGATCGATGTTAGGTATAGGTGTCTTGTTTTCTTAACCAATCTCGGACTTGGGCACGTTGTATCCCCTGGGGTTTGGCCGCTCGATAGAGAGCCGACAATGCACTATAGGCCGCCGGACTGTCGGGACTATAGTATAAGTTATCCAACACCTTCTCCCAGCGCTTCATGGTGACAAATGATGATGGACCCTGGCTCTATCGTTTATTTATAACGGGTATATCTTGGGCCGGAGTTTCTTTCTGATTTTCTTCGTTGGCTTCCACAGTGTCCGTGGTAAATGACCAGTCCAACTCGTCTGATGACCGCTTGATAAGCACTTGATCCACATCTACCACGGCATCTTCCAATGCAGACCATAGATCAGGGTGAAGGGTAAAATGCACTGTACCCCCATCTAGCCGAGCCAATTGAGCAAAGAAAGGCCGCGTCGGATGTACACATCGTGACACAAGTGGATGAGGTCGCCGTCCAGTTCACCAGACAACACCCGTTTGAATTTGGTCCAGCCCTCTCGGGACAGACGAGTGTGGGCCGGGCACGGTTGCGTAGGGTCCGCATCGCAGATGTCTCCCACCTTCTCCATGATATGGACCTTATCCGCATACACGTGCAGGAAAACCTCGGGGGTCAAGCTGAGATACGCCCGTACTGCCTCCGTCATGGTCAGTACGTGAATGGTACCAGATTTGACTGTCTCTCGTATTTATAGGGAGAACCCCGTGAGATCAAAGGATCGGGTGGTCATGTCACTGGGCTGACTGAGTCTAGCCGGGTAATCAATGGCATCGTCGTCTGGTTCATGGCTAGACATTTGTTCATTAGGTTCTGCTGCTGCTTCTCTCAGGGCACGAGCCCACTCCAACTCGTCTGATGACCGCTCGTCCGGTGTGAACAGCTGGTCCACGATAGACACCACTTTCTCGAAGGCTGTCCACAGATCGGGGTCTAGGGTGAATTACAAGCGTCTAGTCCGTCATTCATAATCCAGCCGTCGTCCATTAGAGAATATCCGCGTCCATAATCCAAAGACCTATTCCATATTCCATATAACAGTATTAGCACCAAATTCAAAAGACAATCATAGTATACATAAACATAGGCTTGTTTCCTGCAAGAGAGAAGCGGTCAGCAGTTTTCAATGATGCCGGCAAGACATCATGATGTTCCAAAAATATCAAATCCGTATCGCTGATCAGTATTCTTAATCCATAATATTCGTTATAGAGTCGTCATCTAAAAAAAAGATGCATCTCAGTCACGCTTTGATTGTGACTGTTCATATGAGTATCATGAGGATCTTGAAGTACATGGGTTCATACGGCCCCTAGCCCCGGGTTAAGCGGAATTAGACACAAGTTACGAAACGTAACGCCATAGATCTTGCACGCCACGCTCGTATTTTGCTATCAGCATGCGATATGTATCGCCAAATTTGAAAAACTTTGAGTGGAGGCGCTTGGTGGAATAGCCCTGTTTTATAAGTTTCTGCAACAATGTTTTGTGACGTTGATTAAGATCATCACATTTAACACAGGATCTAGCAAATGCTACTAAGCGAGATATGTATACGCCATATGCAGGTCCCACTGGAATATTACTATCCAGAAAGGGATAGTTTACGATGTCGAAATTGTAATCATCTCTTTTGTCATAAAGTCGACGAGAGAGAATGCCCGCTTCAGTTTTATAGAGATAGAGATCTAAATAAGATGTGCCTGTAGGGCTATCTGTAGTTTCCTTCAAATCCAGTGAAGGTGGATATATATCCTTCACTGCGTCATTTATATAGCGATTATCCACAGCGAGAAGATCGTCTATATAGCGTTTGGTGAATGAGAAGGAACGGGCTTTGAATGGATCGGTTTTGAAAGCGCCTGCATATAGTCATATTCATAAGAGAACAGAAACAGGTCGGCCAACAGGGGTGCACAATTAGTACCCATTGGAATACCTATATGCTGCTGATATATTGTGTTGCCAAATTTCACATAGATATTTTTAATGAGAAATTCAAGCAACTCTATAAACAAAGAAACATCCCATGAATGATATCTCTTGTATGTAGTCGAGCTAAAGAATGCTTTATGGCTTCCGACATTAATATATCTACGATCAGTTTTCTTGAACACAGATACTATTAATGAACTTAGACGGTCAATAAGGTCCTGATGAGGGATTGTAGTATAGAGAGTCGAGAAATCCCATGTGGATACATGTCTGTACGGTATGTGACCTTTAGCATCAAGTTCTTCCGTAAGACATTTTGAGTTTTTCAATATCCACATACATTCAACGCCAGAGTTCTTAGAAATAGTGGCGCAATACCTTTCCCAAAATGCTTTTACCTCCTGAAGGGCCCTCGTCAATAGGGTTGAAAGAAGCTTGGTGGTGCAGCTTCTAGAACCAGCTATGAATCTAGCTTTGTATGGTGATTTATGCATTTTGGGAGTCCAGTATATTTTTGGTATGTCGTTATGATTGGTTGGAAGACAAATACCTCTTTCCCTGAGAAACTTTTTGTGATTGTTAAATAAATCTTCCAGAGTAAATGCAGTTTGGGAGTAAGTAGACGTATTTGATGAAGATATGTCTACACTCAATTCTTTAACCAGCACCTGGTAATAGAAATATTTACATATGAATATTATATTATTCGGAGCTTTGTCTGCTGGGACTATGATGAATTTACTCTGGAGATTTGCTAGAACTTCTTGCGAATTGAGGTTTCTCAGAACTTGTTTTGCTTGGGGAAGAGTACTTCTGTCAATATGGCGGATTGTTTCAACGACCTTGCTCTTGGCGAGGTCCAGCCAATCAGCGAGTACTGTAGGTTCAACTTTTTCTCGCTTAGACCAATCAATAACGTACTGTTCCAATGCAGACAGGACTATCTTCTAGTCGGCCTTCAGATTTATTCTTCTTGGCTCTCTATATTTAGGTCCCTTCATCAGGAGTAATTTCAGATCCTTATCACTCACCACATCAAGGTCACCAGTCACAATATGTTTGCATGGTGCATAGATAAAGTTCGACGATTCACAATCACAACTATAGCCCCATTGTCGATAAGGTACTATCTCTATAGGAGCCACATAACCAATCAGAATAGTACGTATCACGGACTACACCCGACGTCTAGGCGCGCATGTTTGATCTGGTCTATAAAACACGTCTCTCTGGATCCCACACCTTCATTTCTACGGTTGCAGAGCCATGACGGAGATCCAGCCCTATGCGACTCGCATTTACAGCATGCCACCGTGGTTAATTCACTCACGGGTTACCGAGCAGTGGTCCGGTCCATGTTTGCAGATAGCGCACGACAACGAGGGGCGACGCCAGATCCTGAACGAGTTCACAGAAGCGGTCCTCGACAGAGTGCACTCGATGGAGAGGTGTGCCATCACACCTCCCGTAGGGTCTTGGTAGCGGCCCAGGCGTGGGAAGAAGGGTCCACGATATACGTAGATGGCATTATCTATGTGGATGAGGTGTCCGTCGAGCTCACCGCTCAACACCCGTTTAAATTTGGTCCAGCCGTCACGGTGTAGCGTAACCGTATTCGATACGGTCTCAGCGCGCGACCAGCAAACATCTCCACGGTCTTCCACGAGGGTGACTTTATCTTCATAGACGTGTAACCCCACCCGGGGTGTAAGGGGAAGGATGGCTCGTAGGACTGGTGACATGCTTGATCCAATGACGATCGTTGAATTACAACACATATAAGGGAAGTGGGAAGAGGTGCCGACATACTGACTGCGTCACATGACTTCACAGAATAGTCCTCTGGTTAACCTATTCTAAAGCACATACCAAGAATCTAACGATTAGTGATATGTGTTGTATCTCAGGTACGCTTTTATTGTACCTGTTCATGTGGCAACTTGGATGATATGACCACACGGCCCCTAGCACCGGCATAAGCGGTATTAGATACAAATCTAGAGAGCTATGATGGAAATGCTCTGACAACTCGTATACTGGTAATTGGTGAGCTGTTTCGCTGTGACAACTCGTACATTGGAGATTGGTGAGCTGTATCGTCGTCAGATGTAAATGACGGCATTTAACACAAAAGACTAGTCTGTAAGGCCCGATGTCGACCCAGCATCTACTTCCCACAAGTGCCAACATATATCAAAGACCAAAAGGTCTGTACAGGGGGCGGGCCTCGGGGACGAAACGTCCACCAGCAGAATCTCGCCATATACAGGAAAAATTACAACACATATAAGGGAAGTGGGAAGAGGTGCCGACATACTGACTGCGTCACATGACTTCACAGAATAGTCTTCTGGTTAACCTATTCTAAAGCACATACCAAGAATCTAACGATTAGTGATATGTGTTGTATCTCAGGTACGCTTTTATTGTACCTGTTCATGTGGCAACTTGGATGATATGACCACACGGCCCCTAGCACCGGCATAAGCGGTATTAGATACAAATCTAGAGAGCTATGATGGAAATGCTCTGACAACTCGTATACTGGTAATTGGTGAGCTGTTTCGCTGTGACAACTCATACATTGGAGATTGGTGAGCTGTATCGTCGTCAGATGTAAATGACGGCATTTAACACAAAAGACTAGTCTGTAAGGCCCGATGTCGACCCAGCATCAACTTCCCACAAATGCCAACATATATCAAAAGACCAAAAGGTCTGTACAGGGGGCGGGCCTCGGGGACGAAACGTCCACCAGCAGAATCTCGCCATATACAGGAAAAAATTACAACACATATAAGGGAAGTGGGAAGAGGTGCCGACATACTGACTGCGTCACATGACTTCACAGAATAGTCTCTGGTTAACCTATTCTAAAGCACATACCAAGAATCTAACGATTAGTGATATGTGTTGTATCTCAGGTACGCTTTTATTGTACCTGTTCATGTGGCAACTTGGATGATATGACCACACGGCCCCTAGCACCGGCATACACTGTGTCTGACCCTCGTATTTATAGTGAGGTGCCACTGTCAATACCACAGCGCCAGGGTCAATAGGGCACAGACTATTGTGAGGCCAACCAGCCGTCACTGGTTCCGGCGTGAGCGCTCGTGGTCCATAGCCCGAGCATCAAGGATGGCTGTCATAGTCCAGTAGTGGTGAGTGATGGCACACCTCTCCATCGAGTGCACTCTGTCGAGGACCGCTTCTGTGAACTCGTTCAGGATCTGGCGTCGCCCCTCGTTGTCGTCGCTATCTGCAAACATGGACCGGACCACTGCTCGGTAACCCGTGAGTGAATTAACCACGGTGGCATGCTGTAAAATGCGAGTCGCATAGGGCTGGATCTCCGTCATGGCTCTGCAACCGTAGAAATGAAGGTGTGGGATCCAGAGAGACGTGTTTTATAGACCAGGTCAAACATGCGCGCCTAGACGTCGGGTGTAGTCCGTGATACGTACTATTCTGATTGGTTATGTGGCTCCTATAGAGATAGTACCTTATCGACAATGGGGACTACTTGTTCCAAAGCCGTCCATAGATCGGGTTCCAGGGTAAAACCACCGTCGTTCAGACAAGAGGAGTCGAGCGAAAAAGGGACCGCAGAAAATGTAGACGTCGTCACAGAGGTGAATGCTATCACCGTGCAGGTCACCCAACAACACCCGTTTCAAGGTAGCCCATCCTTCCGGTCACAAAGAGACGTGCGCTTTGGGTTCAGGCGTACACCAACACCTAAGTCCGCTATCGATGAGGTCCACTCGTTTGGGGTACAACAATAGGGTGCAGCCAGGTGTAAGCCTCCGGGTAGCCACAGTCCCTTCTTTCACCTCGGGGTGTAGTAAGTCATCCACCTCGGGGAGTACATCTTTCAGTGCCATCCATAAGGGTGGACAGAGTGTGATATAGGTACCTCCACTCTGTTCCAACCGGGGAAAAAGGGAATCCTCTCCAGCAGTGCGTATGTGCACGCCGACTTCCACGTGCATGAAATCCCTTTCGGGGTCTTTTCCCTGTAACAATCGTGTCAATAGAGTCCAGCCTGATAGCGATAACAAAATCTTCACCTTCTGCGGTGCGTCTTGGACCAGCTCCAGGTGATCGTCATTGACGATGAGGTAGACGTCGGACGTCAGTTGGAATAACGGAAGCTCTGTTCCGCTCGCTGCCATGGCGTGGAATGAAAAGCGAACGGTTAGAGAGGTGGCTTTATAGTGTACCTGTTGGGTAGGGTTTTATACACCGTGCGTGGCACTTGTTATACTCGCTTGCGCCATAAGGTCAATAAGGTTAGAAATGCGCTTTTTTTCTACTACGCCCTGTGACGGCCCTTCGTGAATGGGCGTAACCTGTGAACATCATAGAAATGCATGTACTAACCTGTCTGTGGGGTTTTCCCACAATGGCGTTCACCTTCGTGTCTTTTCGGGTACGTCCGTGTCTTTTCGGTAAAGTCCGTGTCTTTTCGGTAACGTCCGTATCTTTTCGGGTATATATGAGGGTCTTGATGGGGGCGGTGTATGTGACGTGTTGTATGTGTTTTTCTCGGCGACGTCCGTGTCTATCATCCTGGCACATCACGTCTGCGCCTGCATTGGGGTATGCATGAGGGTCTTCATGCGCGCGCTCGGAGGTGACCGAAGATGTCACGGAGGTTACCGAAGATGTCACGGCTCGGCCCTCGACTTGGGGATAGTTGAACTGAGTGTGCTAAAAATAGATCACCAGCTAGCGTGCTATAAAAGCGAAGCGGCCTTGCCGTTTCATCAGACACTCTGTCAACCACCAAGATGTTCACTTGCACAACTTGCCAGAAGCAGTTTACTCGTCTAGATAATTTACGACGCCACGAGGCCTCCACCCACAACGATGCACGGTATACTTGTATAACCTGCGCACGGTCATTTAATCGGGAGGATCATTTACTGCGCCACGAACGCTCATTCTACGAGGGCGCGACGGAACAATGTAAGGATTGTGGTCAACTCTTCAAACGACGCAGTCAGTTAAGACGGCATCAGCGTTTGATTCATGTCCCGTCTCTACGGTATGAGCGACAACTTCCCACTAAAGAGGCACCCAGGAGGGTCGGACCCAGTGAAGATAAGCCCGGGGAGACGAACGCCACTGGTGATGCGATGACGGAGAGCCCGCCTATACCCACAGTTCAGAAGAGCCTGGATTTCCAGCCGGACCCCACCGTTACGGTTTCGAGTCATACGCCTGACAACATCGAACATTTTCTGGGCGAGCCCATAAATGTTCCTAGCGATCTCTTACCCGAAGATCATCCAGTGAGTGACATCGATCGGAGCCATTGGTCCATGACACGGCACTGTTTCCACCGTCATCGCCCTATTCAAGATATCTACAATTTCCCACTGACCAACCACACCCGTCTACGCAGCAACATGGAAACCATCTTCAATGACCAAACTACGGCCTTCAAATTGAATCTGGCGTTTGATTATGTGCTGCAGCATAAGGAGACAGGCCAAGTCCGATACTTTTACCCGAGCAGTAACATCTATGTGTTTGACCAGCCGTGTACCATCATTCACCGGAGGTCACTAGAGACGATGTTGGAGAAACTGGACACCGTGGATCGCTTGGAATGGGCCCAACAACAACGACCCAACACCAAGTGGACAGTGAAGAGGGTGACCAATGTTACATTTTTCCTTACCAAGCTGATCCACCACCGCCATCGGTTGAGTGCGTCACTCGTGCACTGATGAATACCAGAACATGCTGTACATACTCTCTATGTCTACATGCTGATCGTTGACTTGAGCTCAGTAAACACTTGTACCTAATGTGACGGTGCGTTAAATAATAAAACATGGTGTTAGATATTTCAATCTGTTTTGCTGTGAACATACTAAACATACCCAGGGCGGCTCCCCCAGCCTGGGTATGATGTAACATTCGGGGATGAACATTAAACTGCTATGACGATATTTCAACCCCGCACTCACCCCATCAGATGCCCCCTCACCTAGGCTTCACATGGATACCTCACTCGATCCCATCGGCCCACGAGTGGCTCCCCTAGATCCCAACACGTCTATTTCCATACACTTTGTCTAGTGCGCATGCGCAGAATGACGATATTCCTACCCCACATCCATCCCATCGGTTGCCCCCTCACATAGGCTTCACAATGATACCTCATACAACTCCATCGGCCAATTAGGGGCTGCCCTAGATCCCAAAACGTATATTTCCATACCCTTTTCCCACAATTCCCTGTCTGCGCATGCGTAGAATGGTGACAACGCTCGAGCCACTAGTCCAGTCAGATGCCCCTTCACATAGGCTTCACATTGATACCTCATACAACTCCATCGGCCCATTAGGGGCTCCCCTAGATCACAAAACGTCTATTTCCATACCCTTTTCCCACAATTCCCTGTCTGCGCATGCCCGAGCCGCTAGCCCAGTCAGATGCCCCTTCATGAATGCTTCACATTGATACCTCATATGACCCCATTGGACCATTAGTAGCTCCCCTAGCTCCAAAACATCTATTTTCATACACTTTTGCGCAGAATGCCGATATTTCAATCCCACACCCAGCCCATCGGTTGCCCCTTCACGAATGCTTCACTTTGATACCTCACTCGACCCCATCGGTCCACTAGCGCCTCCCCTAGATCCCAAAACGTCTATTTAGGTATTCCCCGTATACATTAACATTGGAAGTCGACCCATAGGACTACTTTCTGTCTGCGGAGGCAGACCGCATCATCACCAGACCGCATCACCGCAGAAGAATTCGAGGTCAAAGGTTGCCGGAACTATAGCCTAGATAGGTCAGTACATGCCTTGATCACATGATCGTCACGTGATCAAGTTCCTCCTCAAATCCTCCCCTGTGACGTCATTACATCCGGGTGAAAAGAGCCCGAATCCATGTTCTACCTACTACTCATGTCTCAATTAATAAATTTTCAAAATGCGGCATATACCGTGTTTCGGGATATCGGTGTAGTACCGGGGTCATTATGGCAACTAGTTGAACGCATACCATGTACAATTATAAATGATAATTTATGCAAACTAATAACGAAGGACAGAAGGGCAGGAAACCTGGGGCTTTTGGCGTAATACAAATGTCGGTGCACACTGTTCTGTCCACTATTGAGGGAAATCTATGTCCTTTTTAGGAGGAGAATTCCTCGAAATGTACGTTTCAAGACATCAATTATTGTTTTTCTCTCAGTTAAAAATCCAATGGGTGAAAATTGGTTATATAAGTATCTGTGTGACCAACAAATGTCAGTTTGCTCCATTTTTATCCACGAACTCTTCGTTGGGGGCTCTTTTGAGCTCTTTTGAATGACTACCCAGGACGCAATATAAAAACCCACTGTGAAGATTATAACATTTACTAGAAATCGTAACTAATCCAGGCTGTCATCCTAAGTATTTTATGTCCCCGTTTCAAAGTACTGAATCTCGAAGACACAAAACTGTTAGGTCAAATCGTGGATCTCAGTCTTTGCTCGTGACGTCAGTCTCGCTAACAACTTTTGTCGCATGCCAATCACACATATCTCTTGAATAAAATTAAATTACAAAAATATATATATTTATCAAACTTACAACCAGACAGATTTCCAGGACGCGCGAAGCCAAGCTTTCCAAGACATATCATCCGTTCCAGCTGTGATCTGTTTCTCCTCTCGTGTCCCTGAATATTGATATTCATTAACAGAATATTAAAGAAAGGAAAAGATATCAATTACAAATAAACATTCTAAAATAGTGCATCAAGAAATAGATTGATATATTGTTTGGACTCATACATGGAATCTTCAGTAATAATACAAACTCTGAGCTACTTAAAATAAACGCAATTTAATGCACGAATTAAAGTTTACAAGACTTCCCCTTCAATTAAATTAATGTAATGTTAGATGAGAGAGGTGACAGGGGAAATAACACTCCGATGCCCATCTGTCATTTAATTTCCTTGGGTGTGCATTGCATAATGGGACAGACGAGGGATAAAAGATTTTCACGCCTATCGAATTCATATAAGTTTGGAAAATTTAAAAAAAAAGAAGTAAATCGTGTATCTTTTTATTGTCTCACCCCAAGATCGATCTGTTATGTTACATATGCTGTAAATGTTGAGAACAAGAAAGCCGGACGGAAGGCACAAGAGATACAAGATGCCATGGAAGAGACAAAACATCTCTCGTAGATGGAGTAAAGCGCAGACGACAAACACGCCAACCAGTCCTGCCAAATACATCGTTGTCACTGATATCGGCAAAGGATCGGAGGTAACTGGTGTCTTTGTGACGGCCGCCAACAATAGCCCACTCTGGTCGTATAATGGGTTTGCTGCGTGAAGAATAGGACATGTAGAAGCTTGAGGAGGTATTCTCTGGTCTTTGTAAGTCTATTTGATAGTTTCGCGCTTTTAGAATCTATTTATTTATTACTTTTTAGGAACTCATTCGAATCATCATCTGGTCCCGAGTTCAGCGGAAATAAACACATTGCGACACCTACCACAAGACGAATTTACAAACGCATGTGATTCGCGAATTTTGGTATTGTCGATGGTATTGCCTTCTCGGACCGGTTTCTCTAATTATGTTTTGCGACTCAAACAAACAAACAAACTCAAACAGATGCTGTGTGTGCGAGTCAAAACTCAAGACACAACTCATCAATCTTTGACCATAATTGTTGGAAGAAATGAAACAATTACAGTTGGAACTCCATTTTGATCGCATTCAATTGCAATCGTTATGAGAGCATCAGTCGATGTGAAGCTGCATCAGATTTAAATCGAGAGATATTCTTGTATTCATTTTTTCCTTTCGTAGACTTGATTTAAGAAGAGTTATTCAGAATACCCTAATCTCTATAATCGCTTGCTTTTCAAATTCTGTCGTCAGATGGCAGCATTTCTGACAACTCACGTAGTGGTCAATCATACTCATCAGGTTCGACATTCAATAATCAACCGTCGTCCACAAAAGAACTCACGCGTCAATAATCGAAAAACCTTTTTCGTATGCAATTGTTCGTGGTCAATAAGCAACATTGAGGAGAATGGATCCAACTGCATGGTTCTCATCGTGTGACCCTTCTTTTCGCCCACGAGAGTAGCATTGTTCGGAAGTTTTCACTCTCCTAGATTAATCTTGAATGCTTCTAATACTTACGAGTGGTTTTATTGTTCGGTGTTCCATAGCGTGAAGAAATATCTTCGGCCACCTGAACGGCGGTACCAACCGTCACGGCCGTCATGATCACGGCGTACAGGAAGGTGAGGAACTTTGCAATCTGTCAAAAAGCAAATGCAACTATGAATATGAAATAATTAAACACGCAACCATCAGATCCGACATTAGTTTATGAAGTTTTTCTGCGTCCATAATCGGATTTGACGATCAGAATATCATATATCGCCGTCATCAGGGGAAATTGTTGACCGCTTCTCCCTTGCAAGAAACTACCTGAAACACGTCAAATTCAACTAGTAACACAAAATAATTAACCTTAAGTTTACGATGGTATGAAGGCCATCAACATTACGACAATAATGCAAGCACATTAACTAGGGTGTGTGACTTTGATAATTCATACTATGATAATTCTTCGTCTCCAAATGAACATCTGCAATAAAAGCGCGACTGAGATACTAAGGCTACGTCCGAGAATCCATCGTATTCTCGGGTCTGAATGCGAGGTGCCGAGCGAAGCTTTCCTGTGGAGTCATATGGTTGCTTTTTAGTCGCCAGAGACGTCGTAAATTTTGGCCGCCTCTTTCATATCGCTCCAATTCACGTGAGCTTCTGAACCAAAAGTATAAGACATTACATGAATCCATGAACAAACAGTTTGGAATGATTACTTTTGTTCAGTAACCAGAGAAATGTTCTTGTACCTGGAGTTGTATGTTCTGTGACTTGTACAGACACGTGACTGTGTATATCACGCAGATTAGCACTTGAAATATGGTACCCGCAATAGCGCTCAATCCCCACGCGTACTGCACGCCACCTAGTAATAAGAGATAAAGAAAGAGTAAGTGCAAGGCTATCAGGAACAAGTACCGAATGATAAGGCTAAACAAGATTATCTCCCAGGGATAGGAAAACTACTATATTTTCAGTTTGTTTGAAGCAATCGGAAAATATATGCGTCACCTGCGCATACATAGGTACACCCATCATCAGGCCTAATGAATAATTAAAATGCTAAACAAGATTATCTCCCAGGGATAGGAAAACTACTATATTTTCAGTTTGTTTGAAGCAATCGGAAAATATATGCGTCACCTGCGCATACATAGGTACACCCATCATCAGGCCTAATGAATAATTAAAATGAATTTTTTTCTAATGAAGCAATATATTTTCCATTATTTCAATTAATCCATATTAAGCTGATCTGTTCGCTTTATCCCTATATGATTTCAGACAAATCTGTCTCGCTTAATTCGAATAAAAGAAATATATGAAATTATTATGAATACAATTTAGTCGATTTCTAAACATATGAGAAAGAATGGTACATGCGGATTGCCCTACCGGAAACAATCAGTATCACGGTAGCTGGACCAATCAAAGTAGACTCGTCAAATTCCTCTGGACAATGAGTGCTGTTTTCCGAAGCGGCGCAATATTCGATCCTCCAGCCGGCTTGTACCTGTGTACACACGAGGAATAGTATTATTGTTACACATAATTTGCCACTGATCCACAATCGAAGCAATACAATGTTATTCTGCTTTTCTTAACATATATCTATCAATACAGTCAAACCGGCTCTAACGACCACCTTTATTAAGCGACCACCTGTCTCCAAATACCACAGTATACAACTCCCATTAGTGGGGTTTACATGTTAAATTACCCTTATGAAAATATCACTTGCTTTACGAGACCATATTTTCCGTTTCCCCAGGGTGTTCTCTTAAGATATGTTTGACTGTATATTCCTCAGTCATAATTCTTTTCTATGTGAAATATCCTGGGTTTGCACATTAGTTTCTGACATTCTGCCACCACGTGCCACGCAAAGCATGAATAGTTTGTGCACTTGTTTTCCTTACATTACTTACGCCTTGACTCACTGAGTGCATCACTACATTTGCAGTACAATACAACAAGGTGTTGCAGCTAGGGGCCGTATGAACCTATGTATTTCAAGATCCTCATAGTGTTCATATGAACAGTCACGATCAAAGCGTGACTGAGATACATCATACTCTAGATAACTACTTTACAACGTATATCATATGGATTAAGAATACTGATCAGCGATACGGATTGATATTTTTGGAACATCATGATACCTTGCTGGCATCATTGAAAACTGTTGACCGCTTCTGCCTTGCAAGGGAATTAGCCTAGTTTTATCCTTCTAAGTTGGTGCTTATGCTATTATATGAATTAGGTCCTTGCATTATGGACGCGGAAATACTTTAATGAACGACGACTGAATATTGAATGACAGACTAGACGCTAATATTTGGAGGACTTACCATCAATGTACAAAACCACCGGTCCTCACCCATGTCTTTAATGAGAAAGTCGAACGCCTGATCCACGGTGGTGGCGTAGGTGGGTAAAACGCTACGTATGGCCGCACATCGATAGGCGCTGAAACATCCTGGAGAACATAGTACTGATCCAAGCACGTGTTCTGCAGCCTAAAATGTTGGATATTAATGTCAATATATTTTGAACTGGTCCATCATTGTGTTTCCGATATCTTTTATAAGACTCTTGAAGTTGGTATATACATTTCAGCCATTTCATTTCAGAAACTGGAAGTTTTACAAGGAGTCCCAGATTTGGAAAGAAAACCATATTGCTTTTCCGGGCTTCAACAAAACCTAGTATAGCTGACAATCAGTACTAGACAAATGCTCCATGACTTTGCTCCTAACCCCAATCTTCACAGGTCTATTCACAGTTCCTTGAGTAGTAACGGTGGCACCTCGATAACTACGTACAAATTTATGCATGACGTAACAATATAAATAAAATTTTATGCATGGCGTCACAATATAAATTAACCAATATATGGTAATGAATGAATTTATGTACCTTTTGCAGCCAATGACCAATAGCATAATCAAACACCTGGTACCAGACCACAGGCCCATTGCCGAGAGGGTGGGTTCGAGCACAGACTGCCCCTACGGACGGATCACGTGTCAACAAGTCTAGCAGGGCTTCTACAGATTCCGGTGTGAACATCACGTCGGCATCAGTAGTAAGTATAAAGTTCTCGTGGTCGTTCAATTTGTCTAAACGAAATGTCAAAGATATGGAATCCATATACATGTATTGTGCAGCAGATAAATAACTGATTTATTAAGGTGAAAGAGGAAAACAGCAACAGCTCTATCCCAAACTAATAAAACCTAACAATACTTTTTGAGAAATCTTTGCCTGGAATTAGCTATCAGATGTCGTTTGCACCGGATATTTCGGAGAATAAATTCGACACGGAAACCCATACTTTTGGCATATATTATTTAACTCGTATCCAGTTATCATTGTTTCGAAGATACCTTGCCCGTCCTGCAAGATTTGATGCCAGATAAACCAGCCTCACGTGGACTATAGGCTATTTCAAAATTCCCGATGTCCATGAATTACGGATTTGGTCGATTGATACAAGGACGATTTAATAATTTTGATCGCGGATCATTACGATTTATCATGGAAAAGTTTACCACTATCTTCGCGACTAAATTCTAAATGTTCAAGGACTCGGACAAAGTTATTGTGTTCATACATAAATGAAGACCTATTTGAAGGTACCAATAAATTATACTATAGTGTACTAGAGAAAGTGGCTATTAAATATACAGATCATACACTCTAAATGAACCTGAGTGGAAATAAGAGGGAAAATTTATCCCACTCAAGTTGAGTGGAACTCTCTCAAGTTTGAGTGAAATTCACTCAAGTTTAAGTTGACAAATCACTCAACTTGACACTTGAATGAAACTTTTCAGTCAAATACCTGAGTGGGATGAATTTCCACTCTTACTAGATTGAAATTTCGCTGAAATCGCTCTAGAGTGAAACGCGACTTGGCCGAGTCATGCTTAGTTGGTTTTGTCGCGAAATGATTTAAATAATGTTGAAAACGACGTTAAATCCTATTCACTCACTCACTAGACGTACTCACCTTGCTTCAAAACAAAATCC
>JAVTVY010056780.1:0-29735 GCA_036873755.1 Hanleya hanleyi | reverse complement strand
GGCTCCCCTAGCTCCAACACGGCTATTTCCATACCCTAGGGCCACCGCGCATGCGCAGAATGACGCTATTTTAACCCACTAGTCGAGTCAGATGCCCCTTCACATAAGCTTCACTTTGATACCTCACTCGACCCCATCGGACCATTATTGGCTTCGCTAGCTCCAAAACGTCTATTTTCATACCCTCGGGCCACCGCGCATGCACAGAATGGCGATATTTCAACCCCACACCCACCCCATCAGATGCCCCTTCACATAAGCTTCACTTTGATACCTCACTCGACCCCACTGGACCAATAGTGGCTTCGCTAGCTCCAAAACGGCTATTTCCATACCCTTGGGCCACCGCGCATGCGCAGAATGCCGATATTTCAACCCCACACCCACCCCATCAGATGCCCCTGCACATAAGCTTCACTTTGATACCTCACTCGATCCCATTGGACCATTTGTGGCTCCCCTAGCTCCAACACGGCTATGTCCATACCCTTAGGCCGCACGAGTTGTCTCCCTTGCGTCAATGTGTGCAGATGGCGCTACGGTCGACGCCGTGATGTGAGAAGGGCGTACCCACACCATCCTGGAGCCGCCATTTTGTTTGTTGTTTTCTTGCGGAGATACACGGGACAATAAACACTCGACCCTAGGGTGGTACAGATGCTAGACTGATCCTATTAACATGGTACAACACCTATAGGTTATGTTTATTACTAGGACGTCAGCGAAATACTAGTACCCATCCTCCGCATGGCAGAACTGTACAACCCAGAACAAGTCTAGACATGCCTTGATCTCTCACTCGATGCCGCCATTTTGGTCCCACCACCACCACCACCCACAAGCCGCCATTTTGGTCCCACCACCTCCACCACCCACAAGCCGCCATTTTGGTCCCACCACCACCACCACCACCCACAAACCGCCATTTTGGTCCCACCACCACCACCACCACCCACAAGCCGCCATTTTGGTCCCACCAAGCTACTGAATGTTTGATCTGATGCTTAGTGTTTAGCTATGTATATACTACATACAGCCTCTGTACATTTTCACTATCCAATGGTTTCATATGGTCAGTAGTATTTATGTACTTAGAACATAGGGAAAAGCAATTTGGACAATGGCTAGCTACTGATTGTAGAATATAACGCTCATATATAATGGTACCAACATATAGGTATTGTCTTGTCGTATATGTGTACAAAGATTCGTGGCTCTAAACCACTCGCAAAGGTGTCTACGGACACAACAAAATGAAGAAAAAAAATCGGACGATGGCTAGATGCTGAATGTCGAATCTGACGCTTATATAGCACCATCATTTAGGTATAATTTCGTAGTATATGTGTACCAAGTTTGGCGGCTCTAAACCACTTACAAGGGTTTCAACGGATGCTATCTGTGACAAGACAGACATACAGGCATACACACGGACATTTCAGGTCGGCTCGTTTAACAGTATAGACCAGAAAATGGTATGAAATGTCATTCTACTTAGGTTTGAAAAGCCACAAATACTTGGGCATACGATGTAAAACATGTACTGTACAGATTCGGCTTTGTGTGTGGCTGGTTCGAACAAGGGGTGGGTAATGGCAATGTCAGTCAAGATCTATGTATAGAAGATTGGTTCAGCACCATTAAGCATAGTAATCGTTATACTACATATAACGAGTATAAATCTAATATTAGTACTGAGCTTTATCTGTCAGACCCAGCTGTCTCAAGACTACAACATGTGTTTGTTAAGATGAGAGTTGGTACGACAGGACTTGTGATGCATAGGAAGAGATTTAACAATACAGCACGTGATAATATAGTTTGTTCCTTGTGAGATCTCCAAGCCAAAGAACATCAATTACATTTCATTATTGTTTGCCCAGCTTTAGATTCCCTGTGTCACTAATAATTACCAGAGAAAAAATACCCGAGGGTAATGTCACATAATCGATTTAATTTGTTAATGGCATGTACTCTTGTGTTACCTTGTGAGATTGCTTTGAACTCCAAATGAACAATTAACAGTTAACATGTAAAATCCCCATAGAGTAAACAAGTGTATGTGCGCTCCAATTGAAATTTGTTGATTGTTATATAATTTGTATTCAGTCACAAGGCATCAAGTATAATAAAGCATTCATTCATTCATTCATTCATTCATCCAAGTGTTGCTCTAGGCCTACCTAGGAAAATCCACTTGAAAACAGGCAAGCCTGACAATTGGAGACCTATTACATATTCAGTTTCTATTTTGGATCGACCCAAAATTCGAGTCGAACTACCTTAATTCATTGGTGAAGTATTCAGTATAGCTCAATCCGGTGCTAGGGGCCGTGTGGTCATGTTATTCAATATGCTCACATGAACAGGCGTGGAGGTGACACAAATTCATCACAGGGATCACTTTTGCTTCTTGTGATGTTTTTAGAAATATGCAGTCAGTATATTTATTTGTGGGGTCATATGACTTCTTGTCAGTCACCAGCATCGTTTTCCACTGCCCTTTTTATAATGTTGCGTTTGATTTCATAGAATTTCATAATCATGCCGTTCTTTAGGTCATTTGTATTTCAAGTAGTTTATATTCTATTGACAGTTTCACTTAAAATACCCGACGTATTTAGACACGATGCGAGACGTGCATGTACCATCAGACATCTATGAAATTAGAAGTATGAATTCGCCCATTCGCCTTAATTCACGCCCAAAACAGCTGCCTTCGAACTGGCGCTGTATTACTGCAAGCTGGGAGTCATGTCTATTTCAAGTTTGAAACTGAAATCAAGGATGCCGTCAGGCCAAACCTTAACCCTACCAAGCCTGGGGGGCATTATAAAAAAATCGAAAATATGACCGAAAAATCTATCAAAAAAATGCCTTTTTGAAAAATGACATAACTTTTACGTCATCAATGTGCTTGTCTTGGATTGTTGTACATTTTCTGGTAGAGCTTGACCCAAGGGTATAGTGTGGTAAGTTTCAGGTCTTTAGCTCAGGAAATAAGAAAAATAATCAGGGGGTGCCTCGACAGTTCCCCCCAAAAAACCCCAGGACTGATAAGGTTAAATCTATGTGCTGCGTTTTTTTTAGATGCAGGTGCAGAACACGACATAACTGGCTGTTGTCTGTTGTAGTCCTGTGGACCGTAATGTCTAAAAGGCTTAAATCCAAAGTTTGCCATGCCACTCCTTCATATTATGCGGATCTATAGGCGGATAATTTCACAACACTACTCCTTTCAAAAGATGTCCAAATGATCCTTACCGCCGATCTGATTTTCAGACGTTTGTCCTACTTTTGTATTGCAGATTATTACGTTGGCGGTTTATAATGCCGTCTCCCTCAGATTAGTTGGTGCATGGAGACAAAATTCAAATTTGACGAGTAAAAGCATTTCAAGCGAATTGGATTGGATATGTGAATATTTTCTCGTATATTCGCCAATCTCCAAAGGATTTTATATATTCTGATGAACTTTGATCCTCAATCTACATCCAGTGGAACTCTTGTAGTGTGCCAACAAAATTGTTCTATCCTTAATCACAGCCAAAACCAGTGATCAATAATGTTTAACGACCGCAGGCTTCTCTTGCTCAAGCAACAATGTTTGCCAACAACGGTTTCCTGACTCGCTATGGTCACTGTCCGCTCGTTTTTATGTTGCGTTTCTGCCTCGAACCTCACCAATCAACATAAAACGATTGCGATTGCGTAGTTAAAAACAGCGGGAAATTTTCCCGATATTTCCACAAACGCAATTTCCGTGTGCAGTGGGCATAGCGAACGAACAACTCTCGCCAGAATATTAACCCTTCACCTAGCAAAGGTTTTCTACGATGTTAAAATATCAGAACATAAAATAAAGGATAATGGTTCCAAAATTCGATGTAAATTCATTGGTTTTGCGAGTCTAACTTGTCTGTGCTTCTTTGTTTTGGATCCCGAAAATTGTCAAGAAGTGTTGCTCGAGAACAAAAGATGTTTCGTATCAGTAAATTCCTGAAACGTCCCATATTGCCCTTCGATACGGGGAATCAGTTCACAGTATCCATGTGTTTTGCACCGCTCTTGACTATAGGCAGCCATCAATACACCTCCATCTCTCAAGTTGTGGAACGTAAATCCGCTCATTCCATTCGTCCGTACGAACAAATGATAGCTTGTATGTCTTTGCTTTTATCCGTTGACTTGTGTGACCAGACACACACGCTTTCTTTCTTTCTTTCTTTCTTTCTTATAGCAGGGTACCATTTTCAATATGCAATTTCTCTTATAAGAAACGATTCTTCTTCTATAAGAAACGATGTTTGTTTCCTATAAAAAATGTTTTCCTAATGTAGGTTTTCATTAAAAATCGCATTTTGAAGAGGAGTATTTGTGCAACATTGTAACGATTACTCAACAATGTTTTATTATTACTGGCGGGTGGTTGGGTGGGTTCAGGTTCCTGTTGCTTCAATGCATTTTGCTGAGAAGCAACATGAGCTTGATAATATGATGTCTAGCACTGTAATATCACTTGTCTTTATTGCACCATGTAAGGGTCCTGTCTGTGTCTTGTGTGCTGTCCTCAGTGTTTTATAGAGTGGACGGAAGGTTTCAGGTACAATGCTGCTTCAAAGATTTCTTCTTTGAAGTAGCAGGAACACAACTGGGCTGGGCGGTGCTTAGCTGATTCGTCGTGATATAGCTGAACTATCGTTGAAAGCGACGTTAAATTCTATTCAGTCACTCACTCACTCTTATTATTGCTGACGATCGTTACAATGTTGCACAAAAAAAGAAGAAAAGGACAAACAAGCTTTCATTTGTTCGCACGCGAAAACCTTATCTGATGTGGACAATAGCCCTGTGCGAAACCACTGATTGTCTCGAATATATCTTCCTTGTTATGATCTTAATAGACCTCACTGATGGTACCGCTGGGGTTGAACATGCTTCCTCACTGATTTGATCTACGTTTATGCTCTTTGCAGTAGATTGTGAGACGCTGTAACGTCAGCCTTTAGTGAATTAGTTGAAAACAGATGTTTTAAATCCAGATACCAAGATTATACACCGTTAAAACGAAAGTGTTTTTGCTCAACACTATACCTTTGGGAGGGGTGACAAGTCGATTCGATCCTAGCCCTAGCTGCAAACCCGAGTATGAATTTATTTATTTGTTTATTTAATATTAATTCAGATTACAGGCTATTAACACGTTATCTCTACTGTGGCGACGACATTCGAGAAAACAATTCATAATATACCTATCGTGATTAGCTTAATAAGTGCAACAGTAAAAATTAATAACATTATTGAACTGGTAAACGCATAGATCGCAATCGGAGAAGAATAAATGGATGTGGAAGTACGAGTCTTACATGATGCTCACAATCTAATACAATGATGGAATGTGTTCATATGATCAATGTTGATAGTATGCTCATAATTTATGGAAACTGAAATTGCATCCGTTCATTGCTCTTATATTTCAACAAAAACGAAAAGTCTTACACAACAGACGAAATCTAGAATTCTACATGATGTTTGTGTGACGTTATTTATTGCACATACAAATATTTGACACACTTTATCTTCAAGTACAAACATTCACAATGAAAGTTTATTCGAAATGATTGCCGCATTCCATTTAATCTAGTATTTTCTAACATCGTTCAACAAAAGGATATATAATGGCTGGGTATTACGAAGTCGCCTTGAGGGGTCACAAAAACGAGTCTGACTACGAATAGACACTGTAAACGGAGGCGTTCAATTATTGAACGCCTAAACACTTATTGAACACGTAATTTTGTTCAAATTGTTAACTTCCATGTTCAATTTTGAACTTTAGTATTCAGACCATTAACGCAGGTATTCAAATGCAGGGCGCATATGATCACGTGTTCATTATTTGAACACGCGCATTCAAAGTTTGAACAATCGCATTCTAAAATCTAACTGAAGTGTTTACAACTTTAACACACGTATTCAATCTTAAACACTATCAGAACACGTCGGCGTCCGATTTATTTACAGTGTAAGGACAGTTAAGACGTGCATAAGCAATGTCATGTAATGGTGAAACTATAAAACCATTCTACGGCGGTTAGAGTCTGTAGGTTAAAACGTGATCCAAATTGTCCCTGTCGGCCCTAGTGTGCCATGCTTCAAAGCGGAGAGCACTACTAAAAATCTGTCAATTTAATTAGCCGTTTAGTTTGGAGCTTGTCAAAAATCAAATATGGTTATATCCGCATAAATGTTTATATTCGTAGCATGTGTAGCGCTCTGAACTCTAAGCGGGCAAAGGTTAAGGACGCCGTATACGGTGTGTGCGGTTGATATTCGGCCATTGAACCGCGGAAGAGATACAAGCGTACACACCCACTGACAGCCTGTTATACGGTCTCAATAAACTTTGTCCGCCTGAAGACCAATACATTATGACGTCACCCTATGCGGCTGAAACCCGGTACAGGAATCAGCTAATATGGAGAGAAGTTTTTTGAAGCTTGGTATATTATCAATTCTGCGTGTCATACATCTCAAAAAAAGAAAATTTATGCGGAGCTAACTATTCCTTTTTGAAAAGCTAAAAAAGTAGACGGATAACTAAATGGACAGACTTGAGGAGCATGATAATACTGCCACACTGCCACCGCTAAGTGAGCGACTCGTGCTACGAAACGAACAGTTCCCTCTAGTGACCGTCTCTTCTCGTTTCAACGTTACTGCCAGCGTCTTGTACCGGAACAACCACATTTGCTCCTGTCGCGGACGACCAACGAGTCTCAGAGGCCGGAGACTGAGCTTTGATTCCGAATATCTGCTGCAGATTGCGTCGAAATCTGAGACCAGGCGAAGCGAACACGTACAGGAAAAAGTTAACGGCGAAGTTCAACTGATAGAAGAAAAAGAAAAACGCCCTTATCCATTTCAGCTTAATTTTCACAATCATGAATTGCAGGTATGAAGCTTGACCAGGAAGTAAAGATTTAATCTGTGCGTTCCAGAATAGTTCGATTGTCTGGACTAAACCAAGAGGGAGAACCAAGATGAGATAGGTGAACGAGACGGCTAGGAGGAGTTTGGTGGCCTTTACCTCCGATCTGGAGCAGTTACTGACCATTTCCTGTCGTTTGGCCTGATGCTTTTTCATCTCACGGATGATGGACATGTTGAATACCATGATGATAATTGTTGGTAGCCAGGTGTTGAATGCCACATAGAAGTAGACGATTCCTGGTATTTGAGCACGGTTCGTCCGACAACCCTTGTAGCCGAAGACGGAGTCCCCTTCAAAGCCGGTGACGAAAATCTTATGGGTAGAGAATACCAGGACGGACACAGAAACGCCTAGAAGGATAGCCAGCGTTCTCTGCAAGGTGAACAGCTTGGCTTTGAGCGGATATCTTACGATGATGTAGCGCTGTACAGTGAACGCTAAAATTGTCCAGACCGACAGCAGGTTAAACAGTTCCACCAATACTCCATGTAGTTTACACAGGTGTGCATTGTCCTGGAATGTCTTGTTGGCTTCAACGTTCTGTCCTCTTATAACGCCGATCATGAAGTTCAGGGTTAAAGCCAGCGAGTCGTAGATGGCTAAAACGGACAAAAACATACTAGACGTTGACTTCCTCATCGTTTTTCGCGTTAGCACCACCACCGAGAGCAAGTTCAAGATAAGGCCTACGGTCACGATGATTGTTGTGCCATAATAAAGAAGGCTCCGGACTAAGGTTATAAACGGTGAAAATTCTTCCAGAAAAGCATCCAATTGGCATTTGGTTATGGCTTCAATGGCCATCTCGTCAGATGTTCCATTTGTGTGATTTAGAGCTGATAACGCCATCCATTGTGAACAAGTGAGACGGGCATCTGTGATGTTGTCCATTTGGAAATCAGTATATTCCTGCAATGTATGAAATTTAATACAGAGCATCAGTCTTACACTATTGGCGAATATTAAATATGTCTCATCTGACCTATCTCGGAATATGACAGTATTCTGCTTGCTGTGTTCTCAGTGACTATTTGCCAAATATCGTGTACATAACCATCTCTGCCCTGGGCTTTTTGGGACGTATCCTGTCCTGGGGGAGGGGGGGGGGCGAAATGCTTCCCCCCCCTATTAATTATTTGTCTTACCTCTTGAGCTAGGGGGCTGAAACTTACCACATTATACCCTTGGGTCAAGCGCTACCACAAAATATAAAAATCCAAGATGGCCACAGTGACGTCATTTTCAAAAGCGGCATTTTTTCGTCGACTTTTCGGTCAGATTTTTAATTTTTTTTATTTATGCAATTTCTCCGCAAAAAGTACATGATAAATTAGTAAATATTAATGTGATGTGAAATAAAATAGTTTTTGTCCACTTTTCATCGCGGAAGAAATATGACGAAAAAAATCACTTTTCTGGCACCCCAAGTCGTCGCCATCTTGAATTTACCCATGATCCTCTGCCTCGGGCGGTCATGCAATAGGCTCAAAATGACCCAATATGATAAACGATAAAGTCACAGAGTTTCAGTTCTCCATTTTTTCGTTGTTCCGGAGATAGCGCAGAAAGTTTGGTGGGGGCGGGGGGGGCATTTGGCCAATTTAATTTAATTATTTCCATCCCCCCCCCCGGCCAGGTAGGGTTAAGGTGTTGTACTTGTATTTTCTATAACGCATAATATTCAGGTTAGGACCAACCGCCACAGTTCGGTATATCGATATCTGATATTACCACTATCGAATGTAGGTTTAGTGATAAATTGATAGTTGGAATATGACACTAATATGTATTCGCATGTCTGAAAAAACATTGACGAGATTACATTCTGGGTTTTGCATAAATTAATTTATTTCCAAAAAAACTCTCAAACGCGCAAGTTTTGCTACTTTCTCGGTGTATTTTCTTTGAAATCTTGCTACCAATAATTAATCAGTAACATGAAAAGATGCGTCAAATAATAAAACTTCATTTCAGGGTCGTACTTATGGAAATTTCGTTAATTTAAAAATCCCACATTCGACAGAAAACACGATTTTATAACTTCTGCAAAACAATTTCACTGCTGATGAAATTCTTAAACGCGCATGTTTGGTCAGTTAGTGCATGCATTCCATGTGAGAAAATCGAAATAAAAATATAGATTTTTTTCCAGAAGCCGCATACTGAGTCCTAAAACATAAAGGCAATTTCGTTTTACCATCCATTATCTTAGCAGTTAGAGGACGGAAAACTAGCATTTATTTCTATTCTAAAGCATCATTTGCAAATGTTATTAATCGTAAATTAAAGAATAAATGTGACCATCGTACTCATTTGAAATTCAATTACCCCTGACAACAAACTCTGATAGACCCGTTCAGTGGGGGTCGGTCTATTCCCTCAGGGGAGTATGTGTGTGTGTGGGAAGGGGGGGGGGAGGATAATAAAGCACGGGGAACGATATTCCTGTATTTCAGCGCAGAGAAAATGTTTACTTCGTGCGGACGCGATCTCATGTGTGATTTCAATAATTATCGATCCCACACCGAGTACGGCGTTGATCTGTACGAGCTCGAGTGAGTTGCCATCACAGTTTTGCTGACTTCGCCCTCAAACAGCGCGTGAGTTTACAGCAGACACAGGAGCACTATCAATCGATTCTAATGGATTCTGAAAATTCTGGAGGATTTTCTATTGCACGCGATAAGATATATACTTCAAGCAATCTGCAGCCCCATATATCAACATAACTTTAACAGCTAGAAGAGGTGCACTGTCTCCTGCGAACAGCGGTCCGAGTGAAAGCTGTCTTAACCCTACCTGGCCTGGGGGGGGGGGGGGGGCCCTATACCAAACTTTCTGCACTATCTCCGGAACGGCTAAAAATGACTTTATAGTTTATCTTATTGGGGTCATTTTGAGCCTATTTGCATAACCTCCCGAGCAAAAGATCATGGGTAAATTCAAGATGGCGGCCACGTGGGGTACCAGAAAAGTGATGTTTTTGTCATATTTCTTCAAAATTTCTGCTTTTCCGCGATGAATAGTGGGCATAAAGTATTTTGTTTCATATCACATTAATATTTGCTAATTTTTCATGCAGTTTTTGTGGAGAAATTGCAAGAATAAAAAAATCGGAAAATCTGACCGAAAAATCGACCAAAAAATGCCGTTTTGGAAAATGACGTCACTGTGACGTCATCAAAGCGGCCATCTTGGATTTTTTTTACATTTTCTGGTAGAGCTTGACCCAAGGGTATAGTGTAATAAGTTTCAGCCCCCTAGCTCAAGGGGTAAGAAAAATAATTAGGGGGTGGGGGCCATTTCGGGCCCCCCCCCCCCCAGGCCTGGACAGGTCCCAAAAAGCCCAGGCCAGATAGGGTTAAGTGATAGCTGTCGTCAATGCAATGTTGCGATTTCGGCACGTGATTCATTCGTAAATATACTTCGATTACCACGCCCTCGCATATACGGACTCAGCGAAACGACAAGATTCATGCGAGATAATTCGCATTTGTAAGCCTTTCGTGTCGCAAAACTAAGTGAAAAACAGATAACGGTGTAAATAATCTATTGAAAATCAAAAGTCTCGAGTAATTCTCACTTATAGTCATTTACTATGGAGCAGACGGTGCGATAACCTATCCACCCCGTCCAAGTCGTATTTGGAATGGGTCCATTCTGGAATAGAGTCACATGAGAAAGGGTACTATATCGTCCCATATAGGACAGAAATCTTCCTATGTTTTCAATGCGGAAGAACAGGCAGATGCTTTAGAATGTATACTTTGAGGCACGGTTAGTGTGGGAAAGTTCATATTTTAGGGCAAGGGGAAGCCTCAAAAACACAATGAGCACGCTTATGAAAACATTATTTCTATCCTATTGTACTATTAAAATTGATTATCAAAAACAATTACAATGAAAGGCTGAACAATATTGTAATCTTTGGCAACCTCTCTCTTCTTTTCTGAAAAGTTTCCCCCGAGTGTCAGTTGCCAAAGTTCCAAGATTACTGACAAAGTTTGTGGTCTCTTAAATGGGGGGTAACTCTATCACATGACACAGGCTGTGTGAAACATACGTGCATATAGGTCTATCGTCTCACTTTGTTAATCAATCTCACGATGGAAACAACAGTTAAACTTGAAAATTACGACTTCAATAACATAAACATTAGAATCTCCCGATTGAACACCTCAGTGCGCTTGCCAACTTGACGATTGTAGATGTCAAACGTCACAACGATCTAATGGGTGCTAGATAAATGCACAATTAACAGTGTTGAATATGTACAAGTGTTATAGAATCAGATATAACATACCTTGTTATAGGAAACGTGAAAAATCTTGAAAAATCTCGAGCGTTTGTGACCGCTCCCTGAACGCTGTGATCCAAACTTTGTGTTACCTTGACTGGACTGCAACTGTCCAATCTTCGCATTCATTTGTTTAATATACGCCTCAATACACCAGAGGTTCATTCTAATTGGATACCTTATTACGACATGAATGCTGTAGGTATCTCATCCTTTGATGCCGTTTGGGCCCATCTAATTGGTTCGTTGTGAATAATCCAAGTTTATGCCTTGTCGATCGATCGGTGGTTGCATAACTGACTGAATGATTTCGCCTGATCCAAGTGATGAAGATACATCGTCAAACATTCTTATGTACTTTGAAATAACGATAATACTGTATTTAAGAGCTTAGTGCACTCATTTTTAATATAGATAATAAACAAATAACACTGGACGGCAGGGCTGTCAAACTGGTGGGAAAAGTAAGTAGGGGTCACTGGGATTGTGACGTATATGAATCCCGCGACTGTTCAAAACAGATCAGATATGGTGCCTGAATTGACGTCAAAAAGACAGCGCCGTCATGCAGGCGATGTCACGTCAGAACTTCACACTGCTTTCAAAACAGTGTCCGATGGCGAAGGCTATATGACCTTAGGAATGTCATCGGCTAATATTTTTTTAACAGTTTGACAAAAATCGAACTTCCAAAGCACCCAGATAGAAAAGTAATTGTCAAGATTATTTACTTTTCCACCAAGTTGGCAGCTCTGTCATCAAGTGTTATTGACTGTATCTTTTAAAAATGAGTGAATTGTCTCTTTGCTGAATGTTAGAGGACTTGTGTTAAATGCCATTTGTATACTATGTATGTATCTTAATGTCGCGCTATAGTGCAGATATCGTAACTGTCGTATCGATTTTTGGCAATTAATTTCGCCAGATTTCTCCAAACCTCTGTTCATATATTCGAAAACTGTGCCTAAACGTCTACATGTAATTATTGTGTCTAGTTTTGGAAACTGCGTCTAAATGTATAAAACGTTGAGCCTAATATTCGAACTCTTATACATGTACATCTAAATAAGACTATCAGCGAGTATTAAAACTTTCCATACCTATCGAGACAAATTCCCGAATTTATGTAATACTGTATAACTACAACCCTAGATAGGCGCAATAACATGCATTACATCTCCAGGTTCATTATTTAGATAAGAAATAAATCCGTCTCTTGGTCACGTATTTCGAGTCTAGCAGAAAGCCACCAGAAAAAATTCTAAATGAACTTCCCACAGAAAACGATTCAAAACGTCGGCAATCTAAAACCAAACGTCCCTTCCAAAACCATGGAAAAACTGACGGTTTGCCGATTTGCTTTCTTAACGTAAACGTGATTTTTGACATGGTTAGGTTTTGCCTGGATATAATTTACACGCGGTCTTCTGCAATTTTCAAAATGAGGAGGCATCTGATATCACATTTTAGGAACATGGAAGTCAACGGGTAGTTTTATCTTTTAACCCTATCTGGCCTGGACGATTTGGGGTGTACCGCAGTCTTGGGGGGGGGGAGGCGGAAAGTGCCCCCCATATATTTTCGCTATCGCTAAGGCTAGCGGGCTGAAACTTATCACACTATGTCTTTGGGTCAAGTTCTACAAGCAAGTGTAAAGAAATCCAAGATGACCGCCATGATGACGTCACTGTGACTTCATTTTCAAAAAGAGCATTTTTGGACGATTTTCCGGTCAAAATCAATATAAGCTTAAAATGACCCCAATATGATAACCTATAACGTCACGAAGTTTCAGCTCTCCGTTTTTTGGCGTTCCGGAGATATCACAGAAAGTTTGGTAGGGGGCATTTCCCCCCCCCCGGGCCTGGTAGGGTTAATGGGGGAAGGGAGGGAGGGGGGACAAATCAGGGGGTGTTTTTTGGTGATGCTATATATGGTTTCAGTAAAATGCATAGCATCGAGTTGAATCAACATGTTGATTTTTTGCGAAATTTTTGAAGAAATATGGCAAAAACATCACTTTTCTGGTACCCCCACATGGCCGCCATTTTGAACTTACCCATGGTCCTCTGCTCGGGGGTCATGCAAATAGGCTTAAAATGGCCCCAATATGATAATCTGAAAAGTCACGGAGTTTCAACTCAGGTCAGGTAGGGTTAAACAAATTTAAATACATTAAAATTAGGGATGTTCGTTATGGAGAGGCACGTCGTGGTCATAATATAAGTAAAGCAAACAGAGAGATACAAATACAATTGACGCTGCAAAATGTAGAACGCGTACATTCGAGACTGAAGTCTGTATTGTCTTTGGGCAAAAAATACCCCTTTTCTTAGTTTATCGGCATTTGCAGTAAACTAAAGTCATCGAATTTAAAAAAATTAGCACTTTGAAACGACCCATACTAGTACCGGTATGTTGGAAACCTCGAGGATTACATTTAAGTACGTGTAAGTTGGTCAGATTCAACAAGAACGTGAACAACGGTAATAGAAAAACAAAGTGAACACATGGTCGGTGATTAGACTTTTATGTAAATAATACCATAATGTCTTGCTGGCATTATTGAAAACTGTTCACGGCTTATCTCTTGTGTTTGTATTATTTTTTATTCCATACTCATTTTGAATTGGTGTTGAAGCTTGCTATAGGAAAGCGAGATGGCGGAGTGGTTAGAGTTGCTGTGTTTTGTGATGACGATTTGATGCCCAACTGCGGTGGGTCTCAGGTTAGATTCCTACCGAATACAGCGCTGATGTCCGCTTTAGACCAAGTGGTATCCTAATGAAATAATACATCCATTGACAGTTTCAGAGGGCAGCCACGGCGGAAGCAATTTGTAATTGGAGGGGCCACTATCACAGCACAATAGGCGAGGGTACAGGGGCTCCAGGGGTCTTACGTGGCCGGAGACGCGCTCTAGCGTATTTCCGAACAATAAAACAAGACATTTTCGCCTGCGTAAACTTGTTTTGCCTGTTTTGTTGTTTCTCACATTTTTTTTTCAAATATTCGCCGTCAAGCAAATGATGATGTTCGGAAGTATAAATAATTTAAATATCAAATATCATTTCAATCGAAATACAAGCGTCTAGTCCGTCATTCAATATTCAGCCGTCGTCCATTAGAGAATTTCTGCGTCCATAATCCAAAGACCTAATACATATCACAGCATTAGCACAAATTTAACAAGAAAAAAATCATGGTATATATAAAAATACAAGAGAGAAGCGGTCAGACATCATGAGGTTTCAAAAGTATCAAATCCGTATCGGATCAATATTCTTAATCCATATAATTTTCGTTGTAAAGTCATTAGAGTATGATGTATCTGTCACGTGAGAGGCGACTAACTGGGGCACCCATGGGGTCCCGAGAGTGAAAAGGAATAGGACACTACCCGCCCGGTTTTCGAGTGTGAAAAGGAATAGGAACCAAACGTCGTGATATGACTGAAATAGTGAAAGCGACGCTAAATCATATTCATTCACTCACCCTGTCACGCTTTCATTGTGGCTGTTCATATGAGCACCATGAGGATCTTGAAGTACATGGGTTCATACGGTTTTTAGCCCCGGGTTAAGAGGAATTAAACAGAAGTTACGAAACGTAACGCCATAAATCTTGCACGCCACGCTCGTATTTTGCTATCAGCATGCGATATGTATCGCCAACTTTCACTGAAGGCGCCTGTTTTATAAGATTCTGCAATAATGTACACAGATTTTTGCTACTGGTTAGGGCAGCCCTCATGCTTATTGGAAAGTAAATCTGCATTAAACACAGATATGTTTTTTCACTTTACTCTGTCTTTCTCTGCCTTTTTTTGTTTGGTTGTGTGTCGAACTCGTGTTTTTTTGTTTGTTGAAAATATTGGGAGGGGGCATGCCCCCCCCCGCTATTCCGTCGTCCCTGGAGGGTGAGTGAGTGAGTGAATATGATTTAACGTCGCTTTCAACACTATTTCAGTCATATCACGACGTTTGATTCCTATTTCTTTTCACACCCGAAAACCACAAGGGTAGGGTTCAATCTAGCCCCAGAACTTACTTTAGCTGCGAAAGTGACCCCTGGCCTTGTGGATTCCTGGGATCGGAAACGGAAACGTCGCACCTGTTTGTTTACTTTCTTATTTGTTCTACTTTTAATGTGTTTTGTACTTTGTCCCAAATGGGATGCTCAGTACAATAAAGAATCTTATCTTATCATGCGCACAGTTAATTTTCGGCGGAACCAATCTCGCATTCGTCTATTTTCGTATTGTCGGAAATTAGCCCAGTTGCCGAGTTCTGGAGATAGATTGCTATTATTCAACACAACATAGAAATAGTTTGGTATAATTTGAATGAATTATGTTCGTTTGGTTAAAATTAACTTCATTTCACAATAAAATGCGATCGGATCGCTCGATTACCAAAGGCACTATTTCGTAACCGGCTCTCTACTTGATAGCCATACGCTGTGCGTTCTACATGTATGTGAGAGGCTAAGTTCTGCCAGTACGGAAATAGCCGAACGTGAGATTGGGGTAGGGTCATATTCCTTTAACACCCGAGATCCCAAGGGTGAAGTAGTATATTTACGCAACTTCGCTGATTTTGAGGAGAAAACACCTTAAATTGATCCCTGTAACCATATCAAGGTCGACCAGAACCAGAACTAGCTTTTGTTCATAAATACCCATTGCATCATCGGGTATTGTGTATAAAGCTCGTTGTGGATATCGACGAGATTCGCATGCTTATAGAGATAAATGCAAGATGTTTACACCTCAAAATGAGCAATTTCGCACAAGTACGCTACTTCCCGGTGCTGCCAGACAAAGGAAAGCCGGAACATTGATGTCAATTGCTGATTCCTTTAGCTCATTTGTTTGCAACAAACAGTTCCGCGACAGCGAAGGAATTGAGAGTGAACAATTAGATTTGTATAGGGAATACTCTCACGGGTAAAGAGACATTGACGACAATACCACCTTTTAACAAAAGTCTTTACACTGATAACAATAAGAGTCTTCCTGTTTTTGTTATTCAGTCATAGTTGCTATTATGGACAGAAAGCTTTGTGGTACGTTCCTTTGGTAAATCTTTCGAATGCTATTTCCACCGACCCCTTCTCCGCTTGGGAGGTTCAAAGAGCAATGATAACGAATAGTTCCCAGTGCTCGACAAACATTAACTGAAAAGTGCGCTTAATTAATATTTCTCACACACAAAGACTATCAAGATAATTAATATTTCTCACACACAAAGACTATCAAGATAATTAATATTTCTCACACACAAAGACTATCAAGATAATTAATATTTCTCACACACAAAGACTATCAAGATAATTAATATTTCTCACACACAAAGACTATCAAGATAATTAATATTTCTCACACACAAAGACTATCAAGATAATTAATATTTCTCACACACAATGACTATCAAGATAATTAAATATTTCTCACACACAATGACTATCAAGATAATTAATATTTCTCACACACAAAGACTATCAAGATAATTAATATTTCTCACACAAAGACTATCAAGATAATTAATATTTCTCACACACAAAGACTATCAAGATAATTAATATTTCTCACACACAAAGACTATCAAGATAATTAATATTTCTCACACACAATGACTATCAAGATAATTAATATTTCTCACACACAAAGACTATCAAGATAATTAATATTTCTCACACACAAAGACTATCAAGATAATTAATATTTCTCACACACAAAGACTATCAAGATAATTAATATTTCTCACACACAATGACTATCAAGATAATTAATATTTCTCACACACAAAGACTATCAAGATAATTAATATTTCTCACACACAAAGACTATCAAGATAATTAATATTTCTCACACACAAAGACTATCAAGATAATTAATATTTCTCACACACAAAGACTATCAAGATAATTAATATTTCTCACACACAATGACTATCAAGATAATTAATATTTCTCACACACAATGACTATCAAGATAATTAATATTTCTCACACACAAAGACTATCAAGATAATTAATATTTCTCACACAAAGACTATCAAGATAATTAATATTTCTCACACACAAAGACTATCAAGATAATTAATATTTCTCACACACAAAGACTATCAAGATAATTAATATTTCTCACACACAATGACTATCAAGATAATTAATATTTCTCACACACAAAGACTATCAAGATAATTAATATTTCTCACACACAAAGACTATCAAGATAATTAATATTTCTCACACACAAAGACTATCAAGATAATTAATATTTCTCACACACAATGACTATCAAGATAATTAATATTTCTCACACACAATGACTATCAAGATAATTAATATTTCTCACACACAAAGACTATCAAGATAATTAATATTTCTCACACAAAGACTATCAAGATAATTAATATTTCTCACACACAAAGACTATCAAGATAATTAATATTTCTCACACACAAAGACTATCAAGATAATTAATATTTCTCACACACAAAGACTATGGTTTTCGATTGAGATGCCTTACCTACATGTACAGTATTCTTCTTCTTCTTATTCGCTAGTTTGTAGGCGTCTATACATTTAGCCATTTGGTATACCGGTGCTAAACTCAGCTGCACGGGCTTTCGCCACACATCCACTGGCATTTGTCGTTTTATTGTCAGAGCTATGAACAAGACCAATATACCTGGAAAATTCTCTGGCATTCAAAATATGCGAGGATATTGGTTGTGAGATTGATTGGGAGGGGGGGGGTTGGTTTAATGTCACACTCAAGGTTACTTCACTCATACCCGGAGAGAATCACCGTCCATCGGCAAGTACCTGACAAACTTCCACGCATGGACCAGCTGGGCTCGAACCCGTGCCGGGTATGAAATTATTCCAATTGAAACGCTTGTCGCCTCTTAAAAATTAGCCTCAATTTTCAAACGTTTATTTCTGACTAATGCAGGCGAATACGACTTTGAATGCTAAATTTACACACAAGAAATATTTACCGGTATTCACCAAAAATCTGTATGGCGAGTCATTTTGATATTTTTTCGTTTACTTTTGATATGAAAAATATGTAACAAATATATCTTTTTTTTTTTTGCAAGAAGAAAACAACTTTTTTTATATAAAAAAATGAATTTCTGATTTTTTTATATCTAAAGTAAATCAATAAATACTCGCTTATTTTGTCTATCAAAAGGTTCCTTTTAGCTTTATTTTTGGCATCAAAATTGTTTTTCTTGATATAAAAAACTTATTTTTTTATATCGATGAAAGATATTTAGAATTTTTGACGTTTGGGGTACAGGTGGACTATCCGTGGTCCAAATGGACCGTCTTGGGTATCATATTCAAGCACGAGAGTCCGACCGGTGTGGTTTGTGCTGGCATTATAGACAGTCGAAAAATAGTACAACAAGGAAATTTGAGTGGACATTTTGGGGCCGAGATGGAACATTTCATGTTGAAGCACCTGAGGGAGTGAGTCAGACTGGCGTGAAGTGTAGTGGAAATGCCGTGAATCTGCGCATGCTCAGTCGGAGAGTAGTATGATGCAGACAGATGGGAGAAAGAAGGATCAACACGATCACAAGTTTTCGGATTATTTTTTCTTCTCGATGTTACATCATATCCAAGATGGAGCTGTGTTGGGTATGTTTACAATTCAGTGTGCTCTTGTCCGTGAAAAGACGTATTGGTGTTGCGTCAATCTTCGACTGTGTTCGCTCTTGTCTGTAAGACGTACCCCTAATCGTCGTCGGGCAGTCTAGGATACTGTAACGGCAACATGTCCTGGAACAGCTGTTTTGCGCATTTTGATCGCAGGGCCTCGATGGGCGGTAGTCCCATATCCTCTCCATGTGAAGCTTGGTCTTCATGATTGGACTATACGTGGGGTCGCCTCTCATTTCAATTGGCAGAGAAGTTGTTTATAGTTACATGTAACCTTGACTGTTCTTTGATGTATGGGAGCAAGATGGTGTACGCGTGTTGTAAGAGTGTTGATCTCGATCTCCTCAGAATGGATAATAATGGCTTCTGACACAATACGATCTCATTTTTTTTCTGTCACTCAGCCTTCCCTGGGCCGTTGTCTGATTACCAGGCAATCGAGCTGTCTGTATCAGTGGGTAGACTATTAGTAGTCTCTGTATCGGTGTCAGTCAGTGGTACTCTCAAAATCAGCATCTGCATCGGGTTGTTTGCCTCGGTATCTTCCTACATATGTATATTCTTCTGGTGCCACATTATATCGCAGTTCCTCGCCAAATACAACAGTTCCAAGACTTTTCAATCCCTCTATGAACATAAACTAGAGCCTATGGGCTTTAATGAGATCTGGTAGCTGGGTTATTGGGGGATAAGTTTGCAATGAAATAAACGCACAATTATATATTTAGTTTCAAGTTAGGCACAGGTGGCACCAGGCACGAATGTATGTGGCTAAAACGCAATCACAAGTTACATCCTGTGGCAAGGTATATGAAGGGCCGTTCGCGCCATAAACGCATCCTTTAAAAAAACGTTTTAACTTCTTAAACGTTTAAAAATTGTAAAGCTTTAAAAAGTTTAAACGTTTAAACTTGAACCAACCAACCAGATGATATGAACGGACATTTTCCTGTTAAAAAGCAAACGTTTCCAGTTGTAAATTCGCGACTTCAGACGTTTCCTGTCAAAAAAAAAAATCGGTCTTTTAAAGGTTTCCGGTTAAAAGGATAACGTTTCCGGTTGTGATCGTCCAATCAGATTTTTATTTGGGCGCGTGTATTTCAACATCTACACCAACACGTGCAAATGTCCACTGGCAAACGTTTCCGGTATGTACTGTATTTTAACCACTGAAAACCGTTCTTACAAATAAGGTTTTGGAGAATATCTTTAGCACCGGCACAATTTGTGCAGGACATGATGCACGGTGGGCATGAGGAATACAATATGCGCGAATATTTGTAAGGGTTATTTTGATTGGTTCAAACAGACTACTTAACGAAAACGTTTTGCCAGTGGACACGTGTTGATGTTGAGGTTTGAACATACGTGGCAGCAATAAAAATATCTGGCTGGACGGTCACAACCGGTAAAGATTTCCCTTAAACCGGAAACGTTTAACAGTCTCGAATATCACCAATGGAAACGTTTGCCTTTTGACAGGAAACGTCTAAAGTATTGGACATTACAACAGCAAACGTTTGCTTTTGGACAGGAAAGGTCTTCCAAATGTCAATTCATGACATCTGATTGGTTGGTGCAAGTTAAACGTTTAAATTTATTAAACGTTTGGATTTATGGCGCGAACGGCCCTTCTTGAAAGGTACCGACATAATGAAGTTGAACATACCAAAGAAAGGCAGTCCTAGGATAAAAGTAACTCCGAAAATGGAAGTCGAAATATAGAATATTATATCACAATGACTTCCATTTTCGGAGTTACTTTTATCGTAGTTTATGTGAAATTGATCTGTGGAAACAATGAAAGGTAGTCCTATAATGAGGGAAGTTGCACACGTTATGCTAACCATGTCTTACCCAATTAATTTCCGTCCAATTAGACACTACAGTAGGTGCTCATCCAACCTTGACTCAACCAAAATAGCTGAATGTTGCTCTTTATCTTGATTCATAATTCCTCCAATACGTCAGTTCGGGATTCCAGATGAACACCATGACCACCATGTTAATTTAACCAGCATAAAGAAAGCAATATGATACCTTCTTTACATGGTATTGTTGGTGTTGCGTTGAAACTGCAAACTGACCTGTTAAGAATTCGATGGATAAAGAGGCCAGTGGAATGAAGTCTAGGCCTAAATACCCATAGGGGATTAAGGTCAGTTTGTACAGAACATACATGTATCTAGGGGTAAATAAGGGAGATTATACTTAGGGATAAATAGAGATTGATTTAGTGTTATGAGTGAGAAGGGCTGGACATCAAGATGGTTATGTCACAAGTTAGGATAAGACAAGACATGTATTACACTTTCTGGATATCCCACAGGTTGACTGGTGGAGTACAAGATAGGAAAAGATTATAAGATATGTTACAGCTTGCTCTTGTGAGAAAAGCAAACAGTGGCCTGCAAAGGTGATAATGAGACAATGGTGGCCTGGTTGGCTGCTATGGTAGAGCATCTCTCACATATACACGTAACCAGCTAAACTGTATAATTTTCTCAGCAGAGTCCAAGCTTTGGTGAAGTGACGATACCAGTCTGCCATACTTTAGAGCGTATTAATCTCATATTTTGTGGGAAAACAATGAACAGAGTAATATTTAATGCAGATAAGGGATCAAATATATGCCAAGTGACTATTAGTGACTAAATATAGACATACAAAAGCCTTTCAACCACTAAGGATCCCCAAAACTCATCTCTGTGGAACTACTTTCATGCAACGTAAGGCTATTCCGTGAGTCGGTTTGCACTTTTGTCCATTTCGCTACAGCATTCTAAAGAGCCTCTGGCTTATGCCAGATCTCAAAAACTTATCCTTCATGATCCGGTAACCGACTTTCTCAAATTTAAAAATATCCTCTCAGTAATAGATCGTAGTGGTCGTTTGAAGCGAAAACCACCTTGCAGTTTCAAGGAAAAGTCTGAATGCGATATTATCTGTCGGATATTTTCCTTTGGCAAGAAGTTACAGAAGCACTTGAATTCGAACAAGCAGTTGGCTTCTTTCGAGTTGGTAATCATCTGAGAAATTAAACATTTATAAACAATGATAGCATTTGTAACCAAATCAAACCTGCTTTTGCTATGCCTTATCTCCCTTTAGGAAGAATCCTACAAATAGTTAAAAACGAAAAGTTGTCTCCCCTTAGGGAGCTCTCTCAGCCCAGCTAGGTTACTTAAGCTCTGCCCAATCCATAATCTCCCTCTTTCTCACTCTTATAGCCCGAGACGTGCGGTGTACAAGGCCGTGGAGTAAGGGGCAGGATGGGAGGGTAATCAAAGCAAAAGCAGGTTTGATTTGGTTACAAATACTAACATTGTTTATAAATGTTTCATATTTGTGACCCAAATCTACACCTGCTTTTGCTATGCCTCACTACCAACATAAGGAGGTGTTATATATGTGTTGTAATTGTTGTAGTTCCAATAGCAGACTGAGTAACCGCTGAGATGATCACGGACATGGCACACTAGTACTCGACAAGAGGGACCCTGGTCGGTGACGCTGTGGGTAGTCATGGAGTAATCATAATAGATAGTTGAATGTACTCATCCATGTAACCGTGATCGTGGATGTGGTGCATAATTTTACCCCCAACGAAGGAACTCGGGCCGGTGGCGCTGTGAGTATTCGAGTGGTAATCAGTGTATGACGAGAAGTGGTCATGTTTGTCCCGCCAACATTGCATACAAGGTGCCCATCTTATACCACTCTTTAGTCCACAAGCCGTCTTACGTCAACTCTCTGTACTTTAATCCCTGTTGCTGACACTGGTAAACCTGAAAGTAGTACTCACGAATGTGTCAGTTCTTGTAAGATGACTTGTGAGTTGACAGCAGCTGCCTCTCTTGAGATGATCTAGTAAGTTGGTCATAATTGCCCTCATGCACCAAACTCTCTGTACTTTAAACTTGAAACTGACACAAAGTATACCTGAAAACCAATACTCACCCTTGTGTCAGGTCTTGAAAGATGTCTTGTGAGTTGGCAACAGGCTGACCTGTTGAGGTGATCATGTAATAAGGAGGACATGTGATTAGCTGTGATGATGCCGTAAGCTGGCTGACTGTATAGGCTTACAGCACACTAAAACTCACCCAAAGAGAACCCGGGTCGAAGACGCTGAGGGTACTCGTGGATTAAAATCAAAAACTTGATTGTAAATGTGGTACACAATACTCAATAGAAGGAAAAACCCAGGTCGTGGAGACGCAGTGGGTGTAGTAATAACCATGCCTAAACCATACTCACCGATGAGACGGGTCTTGTAAGTTGGCTGACTGACTGACCTATTGAGGTGATCATGTAATATGGTGGACATATGAAATGGCTGATTAGATGTGATGTTGCAGCAAGCTGGCTGATTGACGGACTTGCTGCGCTGAACGAAGATACCCCCCCCCCCTCTTTTTTGGAAGTTACTGGACCACGTGCTGGGCAGCCATCAGCGGCCCAAGCGTGGTCACTCTATCCGATTGTACTGACATATCTCTCAGATAGAAATCAGTGCACGTAGAATTTGCCGTCCATGCACAGGACTGGACAATGTCATGAAGGGATAAGTTCTTCCATAAAGGCCATGATGTAGCGATGGCACGAATTTCATGGGAAGAAGCAGAGGACAAAAGTGGGGGAGCGTCAATGGCAAGTTGATATGTCCACTTAATGGTCTTCTTCAACCGAGAAGCAATAGTATTCTTGGTAATGTCACGCACTGCGGATGGCTGAAGAGACAAGAATAATAGACGACGAGAACCCCGACCAGGATCGGTACGAGTGAGATAGTGACGTATGGCTCGTACAGGGCATAACAGTAAGTCGCCCTCAAGGTCACGAACAAATTACAAGCGTCTAGTCCGTCATTCATAATCCAGCCGTCGTCCATTAGAGAATATCCACGTCCATAATCCAAAGACCTATTCCATTTTCCATATAACAGTATTAGCACCAAATTCAAAAAGACAATCATAGTATACATAAACATAGGCTTGTTTCCTGCAAGAGAGAAGCGGTCAACAGTTTTCAATGATGTCGGCAAGACATCATGATGTTCCAAAAATATAAAATCCGTATCGCTGATCAGTATTCTTAATCCATAATAATCGTTGTAAAGTCGTTATCTAGAGAATGATGTATCTCAGTCACGCTTTGATTGTGTCTGTTCATATGAGCACCATGAGGATCTTGAAGTACATGGGTTCATACGGCCCCTAGCCCCGGTTAAGCGGAATTAGACACAAGTTACGAAACGTAACGCCATAGATCTTGCACGCTACGCTCGTATTTTGTTATCAGCATGCGATATGTATCGCCAAATTTGAGAAACTTTGAGTGGAGGCGCTTGGTGGTGTAGCCCTGTTTTATAAGTTTCTGCAACAGTGTTTTGTGACGTTGATTAAAATCGTCACATTTAACACAGGATCTAGCAAATGCTACTAGGCGTGATATATATACGCCATATGCAGGTCCCACTGGAATATTACTGTCCAGAAAGGGATAGTTTACGATGTCGAAATTGTAATCATCTCTTTTGTCATAAAGTCGACGAGAGAGAATGCCTGCTTCATTTTTATAGAGATATAGATCTAAATATGATGTGCCTGTAGGGCTATCTGTAGTTTCCTTCAAATCCAGTGAAGGTAGATATATATCCTTCACTGCGTCATTTATATAGCGATTATCCACAGCGAGAAGATCGTCTATATAGCGTTTGGTGAATGAGAAGGAACAGGCTTTGAATGGATCAGTTTTTGAAAGCGCCTGCATATAGTCATATTCATAAGAGAACAGATACAGGTCAGCCATCAGGGGTGCACAATTAGTACCCATTGGAATACCTATATGCTGCTGATATATTGTGTTGCCAAATTTCACATAGATATTTTTTATGAGAAATTCAAGCAACTCTATAAACAAAGAAACATCCCATGAATGATATCTCTCGTATGTAGTCGAGCTAAAGAATGCTTTATGGCTTCCGACATTAATATATCTACGATCAGTTTTCTTGAACACAGATACTATTAATGAACTTATACGGTCAATAAGGTCCTGATGAGGGATTGTAGTATAGAGAGTCGAGAAATCCCATGTGGATATATGTCGGTACGGTATGTGACCTTTAGCATCAAGTTCTTCCGTAAGACATTTTGAGTTTTTCAATATCCACATACATTCCACGCCAGAGTTCTTAGAAATAGTGGCGCAATACCTTTCCCAAAATGCTTTTACCTCCAGAAGGGCCCTCGTCAATCAGGTGGAAAGAAGCTTGGTGGTGCAGCTTCTAGAACCAGCTATGAATCTAGCTTTGTATGGTGATTTATGCATTTTGGGAGTCCAGTATATTTTTGGTATGTCGTTATGATTGGTTGGAAGACAAATACCTCTTTCCCTGAGAAACTTAAACTTTCCCTGATAAAGCAGGGATGGGGTACAAACGTTGAGCAGACGGACCTTGGCGCACAGCCTCATTCTTGGCGATGAACTCAGGGACGGGACGAAAGGAAAATGCGAGACCAATCCGCCGTCCAGGTCAGAGATGATCTTTCCAGAGCGTGAAGATCAGAAACTCTGGATGCCAGAGCAAAAGCCGCCAGAAAAGCAGTTTGTAGGAAACAGCTTTAAGAGAGGCGGACTGTAAAGGTTCGAAGGGCGGACGAATCAGGGCACAAAGAACCACACCAATATCCCACTTCGGTAACAGCTGGCGAGTACGGCGAGACTGTAAGGCGAAAGCAGGTAGGAGAGCAAAGATATTGTCATTCAGACTTATGTCGATGCCGATCGAAAGACATAAAACCTGAGCCAAAGCAGACCGGAACCCCTCAATGGCGCTGATTTGAAACTTCTTATCACGATGTAGGTGAAGGAGGAAGTCAGCTACTAAGGAAAGAGAGGCAGAGACGGGATCGGAATCACGTTCTCGGCACCAGGAGGCGAAATAGGCCCATTTCGATTGATAGAGCTGCGATGTGGAAGATCGATTTGCTGAAACCATCGTCTGTGCAACTTCTGCTGAAAATCCTTGGACTGTAAGTGCACTCTGGATAGTCTGCAGACGTGTAAGTTGAGCCACCGCGGGTTGTGATGTATTATCTCGTGTGGTTGACGCAACAGGCTGGGCCAAAGTGGAAAACGACGTGGCGGAGCAGTGAGAAGTGAAACCAGTACCGGAAACCACTGACGACGAGGCCACCATGGAACCACGAGCAGAATGACGCAGTCGTGCTGAGTAATCTAAAGAACTTCCTGAAACTGGGCCATGGATGGGTAGGCATAAGCTAGGAAGTAGTCCCAGTTGATTGCATAGTTCCTCGTCGCGAACAAGTCGATCAAGGGGGGTCTCCAAGATGCTGCAGATCTGGCTGAAAACCTCTGGATGAAGGCCATTCAATCTGAAGCACGGAGTCGGGGCGGGAAAGGTGGTCCGCAAAACAAAGAGCCGACCCGGAACATGGCGAGCATTGAGATGACAGAGATGAATGAGAGCCCAGTCATAAAGATCCCACACCAGACGAAAACATTGACAAAGATCGGCTGGTAACCATCTTGTTGATGTGAGCACTGACAGTAGAGTTGTCCGTAGCGATGAGAAGGGACGAATTCACGAGACGCCAACTCCAATGCTGAACTGCTAGGATGACTGACTTCATTTCCAGAAAGTTGATGTGAAGTCTGGCATCCAACCTAGACTATCTGCCGGACACCTCCAGTCCGTCCAGATGGCCTCCCCATCGGGTCTCGGAAGCATCGGTGTAGAGATGGTGATCCGGAGATGGAAATCGGAAAGGAACACCCCACATGACGATGTGGCGGGACTGCCACCAAAATCAAATGTGGATGTAGAGACGTCAATACCAGCACTAATGGATTGAGGGATGACGTCTGTAAATAATACAGATGGCACTGCAGTGACCGAACTAGGAGACGACCGTAATGAGTAAGGTCCTGCGTAGAAATGAATAGCCCTACAAGTTGATGACAAAACAACTATAATGCCAACGTCTAAAAACTGGTCCAACGGTCTATACGGGGACGAAGCACTTGATGGAGAGTGTCGAAAAAGTGCCCCCAAAGTAACGACGAACCTAAGTAAACCTCGATGTGAAAGCCCCGAGATGGAGAAAAACGCCAAGACTAGAGAAGTGATACAACGGCGATGTTAACTCCGAACGGGAGGACTTGCCACTCAAACCGACGTCCGTCCATGGTGAATCGTAGGAAACGCCGAAAACGAGGATGAATGGGTATACGAAGAGATGCATCTCGCAAAACGATGGAGGTCAACCAAGCAATAATGAAGACGCATCAACCGAATTGTCTTTTACGAAAAACACCAAAATCGAGAGACGTGCAGGCGAACAAACGTCGAAGCCTCTATGACAATCAAGAGAAAGATCTAGAAATGGAGACCGGGACTGTCGAAATTGACGACCCTGATAAGGAGATATAAAAGAACGACGTAGTGAACGGCGTTATGGCATACGGGAACGTCTAACAGATGTACGAGAACGACGTACAGGTGTATGAGAACGTGACGGCGTAATGGAACGTCGTCGAGGTGTAACAGAACGACGTAATGCGAAACGAGAAAAACGTCGCGTGAGAAAACGGCGTAGTGATTTCCCCAATTTCTTTCAAAACAGTTCAATTTATTGTACATATACGCTCACAATGCAGGAGGGTACAACCTTATAAAAGTACGAGAAACGACGTTAAGACGAGAAACGACGTACAGGTGTATGAGAATAACGTGACGGCGTAATGGAACGTCGTTGAGGTGTAACAGAACGACGTAAAGCGAAACGAGAAAGGCGTTGCGTGACAAACGGCGTAGTGATTTTTCAAATTTCTTTCAAATCAGTTCAATTTATTGTACATATACGCTCACAATGGAGCAGGGTACAACCTTATAAATGTACGAGAAATGACGTTGAGGTGAACAGGAACGACGTTATGGCGAACAAGAACGACGTAGAAGGAAAAACAATTGAAGTTGAATCCGAAAACTGTAAACCCGAAACTCAAAAAGTCCGAACAAAACAGCCGTAGTACGCGAAACTGTAATGAGATTTGAAACGCAGAGGAGATGAACACATTCATTGTTCCTAGCGTTAATCGTGGGCGTAACTCCGCCTGGTAGTAACATCCCCGACATCAACACATAGAAACTTCCAACGTAAACTAGGAAGATCTTCAATAAGGTCTAAACTACACATAAGTCCTCAAATGGAATAGATGAAATTATCATCCAGAATAAAAATTAAGATCAAACAAATGCTGTAGACCAAAAGATGTTTAGACGAAGCTGTCAAGGAGAAAAACGGCAAAGAACATTGCTAAGGTGCAGTCTGTCGTTCTTCTTACAAGGCTGTAACCGGTAATCGTACTCGGACGAAAGTAACTTACGAAGTACAAGAAGACCGCCCGATGGAACAGTCTTATGCTGTCCCAAGCAGATGATTGAGAAACTTCAGGCTTGATCTTTGCCCGGCCAACAGACTAGGGAAAGATCAATAAACACCCTACGTGTCGTCGAACGAGAGCAATTCTAAAGACTTCTCGGAGAAATAAACTCACACTCAAGCTAATAATAATAATTTCTCAGAAAGAAGAAAATAAAATTAAAGCTCAACCCAATTTGAATTGTAAGTCTAATTCAATATACCGATGGGAAAATTTGGTTGTGAAAATAAATATATCACACTGCAATATTTACTAACAGAAAAATGTGTTTCAAAGAATAGCACAATTTCTTAATAAACAATCTCGTGATCTCTTTTCTTGTTCAACACACCCTTGATTACACAAAGAGAGTAATAAGGTAGCTCATTAAAAAGTAACAAAGAGTCGTAGTGTATAGCTTTGATTTGTGGCGACGAAGACAAACGCAACAACAACAACAACAACGTAAGAATAAAAGACAGAGAAAAACCTCTGCAAGTTCTCTCTTGATCACATGATATCATATAAACAGAATAACACTTGATATAACAAGAGATTAAATTTTGGTAGGAACAATGAACTGTATGCATAGAAGTAAACTACCAAAAACTGGAAAAGTCCGAAACACAAGAACAACAACAACAACAACAACAACAACAACGAAAAATTAAGGTCTGCAAATTCCCTGCAGAAACTTGTAATTCTACGAAGTTATAGTACGTTGAAGCATTTCTAATCCGTGAAGCAAAAATCTGTTGTTTATTTTCGTACAGTTTCAACGTCATAAAAATATCCCAGCCGGTCAGGCTTACACACTGTACTCTGGACAGATCACGTTCCCGATAACAACGAGCGGTCGAGGAAGCCGGGCTTTGGACAGAATCCTTTGTTGTCCAAACAAAGAAACGGGTTTGTGCACAAACGCGCCAGACAAAACTTTACCAACCGGTTCTGAACTGTCTGGGATTTAACATTATCCTAACGTACAAACAGTCCCACTGACAGGGATTCCAATAGAATCTGGCTGGACTAAATTTATGCGTTAACCAAACAAGGAACCAGAAAGATCATAGTTAAAATTTTGAAATCTCCGACAAGAGCAATTTCAATTTGGCGTCTTTCGTCCGCAGATAAAGCAGGGTCTACCGTAACCCGTAATAAATACGCTCGTTAAGCCTGGACATAAACCTCCAGGCGGTAACATCCCAACTTAGACACTCTAAACACGTGGCTGACGGTAACAAAGGTGATCTTTCGTGTGAGCATCCAACTAGACCAAAACTGCCGACACGAACGGCATGAATTAGAATT